>UXGD01000005.1:0-235569 GCA_900474315.1 Torymus auratus
TATTATTTTATTATTTCATTTTTATACTAATATGACTTGATGATAATAATATTTTTTAGATTTTAAAATACATTCAAATAAATTAAATGCTTTCCTATCAGAAACTTACAAAAAAAAACAAAAAAAAAATGAACGAAAATCAAGTTTTTGCCATTTTAAAGATATTAGGTAGGCTCTTTTAAATATAATAATGTAAAATTTAAAAAAAATTTCATCCAAACTACTTTTTTAGGTTCGAAACAACATAAATAATTAAAAAATTCAATAAAAAAATTTTGAATTTTTGAAAATTTTTAGGTGTAAGACCACCTTGAAAATTTTTAGGTGTAAGTACCAGTTTTTACGATTTCAGGAACGTATGTATAATCGGTATCCGTATACGGATATCGATTGTAATTTCTATATGCGCTATTTCGTTCAGCTTTTGTAGAGATATTGTTACTGATCTATATGTGAAGAGACCATTGTTATAACTGAGTTATTCATTAATATGCATAGTTATTTTGAACAAATTTTAGAAGGTATAAGTCTGGGCACAATGACACGAGCAAAACCGGATTATCTCGCTTGTAATAAATACATTGGAATTTATTTTCTACGTTTTTTATGCATATTTTATCTTGCATTACATAACAAATTGAAATTTTTCCTATGAAAGCTGCGTATTATTAAAAGGCTCTGATAAAGTTATCTGTGACTCCTGTGACTCCTGTGAGGATTAGAAAGATGAGTGGGTATCGAAAAGGCGAACGTTCACTTCGTATTTGCAGCAAAATACCGAGTTTTCTTACTCCGAATTACGATATATGACGTAATACTAATAACGTTTTTCACGAATGCATGTAATTCGAATATGAATACCAGTCGATGATTCAAAAATCGTGAAGAATAAAGAAAATATAATTGATATATATTTGCATTCGAATCGTTATTGACCGAAACATGAACATTTTTTCCAACCATAAAATAGAAAGTTTACAAGTGCGAAAACAGTAAGTATTCGAATGTATCTATTTCAGTCACATTTCCTTTATTCTTCATTACTAGTCAACGATTGGAACATTTTAATTGAATACGTTCATTAAAAAGCTCATTAGTATAAATAACGTAATTTGGAATAACAAAATTCGATAATTAACTGCAAATACGAGGTTAACGTTCACCTTTTCCATATCCACCCCTTTATAACTGTTATTTTTATACTAAATTATTATGTTATGTCAGTGACTTACAAAATTGTTTCCAAATCTTGTCTTCGCGTTCACTGCGTCGAACGAATTGACATTATGGTAAAGGCTGCTGGAGACTCCGTTAACAAAACATTTAAAATGTAATTTTTATTCTGTTGGAGCAGACTTCGTTGTCGTCGTGTCAATTTAAAGTTGAAGTTTAAACCTACATTCGTATAGAAGTTTATTATTTATTTATACCATAATCAAAATTCACAATTTCGAGTATCTCGAAAAATATTTATTGTACTTTAATTAGTAGCGCGATTAACTAAAAAAAATTGAATTTATTTAAGCTATTAAAACCCGCTACTTTTCAATGTAAGTCTTTTAAATTACTATTACTTGCGATACACGGTCGTCTAGAAGCAATGTATGTAATAACTATGTGTATTTTTATTTTTGTATCGAGGGCTAAAATAAATATAATGAATTGACATAAAAATGCTTACTTTTACTAGAAATTTTGAAACTTTGCTTACAAAAATTATTGTAGCAAATTTTAATTATTATTAAAGATTTTATTTTAATAAACATGACGAGTTTTATTTAGAATAGAGAAACAATTTGATTTGAAAAATAATCACATTATAAATTAACCTAATTACATATTTACATAAGTCTATTTATAATGAGATATTTAATATTCATTGTTCCAATTATTCGGTGCTTTAATGTTGACAATGTCTGGCTGTAAACAGCTGTGTTATATGTCAATTTCTAATCATACAGCTGAATAGACGCGGATTTAATTATAATTAACCTTTGTTACACTAGACTCTCCACGTATCAATAAAATATTCAAAATATGGACGAACGTAAACTATTAACGTACGCAAATATGTGAAATTGATAACTCAATGTATCATCATTCTCGTTTGTGTATACGCTGATTGAGTTTTTAATTGTTATTGACCTTTCTAAAGATCAAGTTTTTTTATTAACGCGATAGTATGCATATCTTATCTGCAAAATGCGCTTGTATTTTACGACTATAACATTGTAATAAGCCAATATTCGCTCATCTCCTCGTTTAATTCAAGTTCTCAGTTACACTCGTCATGACGCTACCAGCAACATCTAATATCATACTTCCACAATGGTTTGCAGGAATTGGAGGTAAAATATATTTCATAATTTTTCACAATTTATTTTTTAATATTAAAAGTAATAACGATAATCATAATTAAATTAAATTATATTAATTCATTATTTCTAAAAATATTAGAACCTAAAAAGTTAAAAAATCTAGTTTGAAGTTTTCATTATATAAAATTTAGTTATATTTTTTTTTAATATCTACACTTTCTTTACAAATTAGAAAAATTAGATTTAATTTTTCTATCAAATCATATATTTTATTCCCATGTCAACAAAAAATGGCCACTTTTTTCCTAAAAAGCGGGACCAAAATTTTACTTGCTTAGTTGCTTCCTTCTTGCACTTTTTCCGGCATTTAGCAGAAAACTTTTTAAAAATGGTCACACTTTTGATAGGAATAAAGTACTGTATAGATACTATTTGAATACCTAACGAATTAAATAAAGTTCAATATTTAAAACGTTTAATTTATCATTTCAGTAACTTTGGTGATAATTCAATTGGGCTTTATGAGTGGATGGACATCTCCAACACTAGCCCGACTTACGTCAGCTGATTCAGAAATACCATTAAACCCAGAACAAGCTTCGTGGGTAGCATCACTCGTGAATATGGGACGATTTTTTGGTGCTATTATTGGTGCTTTTACAACAAGTTTGTTTGGCACTAAACGATCAATATTTATTACATTGTTCCCACTAGCCATTGGATGGTTAATAATTGCTGTAGCAAATTCCGTAGTATTACTATACATTGCACGGTTATTCAACGGTTTGGGGCTTGGAATGGCCTTCAGCACATTTCCACTCTACATTGGTGAAGTATCAATGCCCGAAATAAGAGGGGCACTAATATCTTTAGCTACTTGTGGAGGACCTTTCGGACAAATTATCTCAAGTATTTGTGGATCGTATCTCAGTATTAGTACAGCATCGTTTATTTACTTCAGTTTGTGTATCCTGCTGATGGGTGTGTTTTTATGGTTACCAGAATCACCCCATCATTTAGCTAAAATAGGAGATCGCGAAGGTGCAAGGAAGTCTATCGAATGGTATAGAGCTGGAACTGGAGTAGATACAGAATTGGATGCCGTGGAGAAGTTTGTGGTCTCTAATAGTACTCAAAGTCTTACTGATAAATTGAAGGAGTTCCAAAATTGGCCCATTAAAAAAGCCACTTTTCAAATCATAGCTCTATTTACTTTTATGCAAATTTGTGGATTAAATAGTGTTATCTTCTATATGGAAATTATTTTAAAGCGTGCTAAATCTACAATTATTAAACCATCTGAAGTTGTAATCTACGATAACGTACTCGGGACGATAGCTGCTGCAATCTCAATATTCCTAATTGATCGATGTGGACGAAGATTTTTGCTACTAATTTCAAGTATCGGCGTTACCATCTCCATGCTTAGCATGATGATACATTTTTGGATTATAGACATGGGTTTAGACACATCAAATCTACAATGGCTGCCTATTAGTGCAATGTTCTTATATATAATTGCGTTTTGTATAGGTATGATGCCTGTTCCCAGTACCGTTTTAAGTGAAATTTTTCCTGCTAACATCAAATGTATAGCCGCTTGTATTTCTGGATTGACAGGCGCAACTATGGCATTCATATCAACAAAGACGTATCAGCCTCTGGTTGATGCACTGGGTGAAAAGTATGTGTTTATGATTTACGCATTATGCTCAGTTATTGTGATTCCATATGTTATTTTCATAATGCCAGAAACGAAAGGTAAAAGTTTGCAACAAATACAAGATGAACTTATTAAAAAATGACAACTACCACAAAATGAAACTACTAATTTAATGAACGTAACTGATCCTGCTGATAGAGCAAGACCCCCGTGTGAGTTCAATACATATGGCTCAAACTTGAGTTATACGTAGATAGTGAGCAAAAATAAAGTATACTGTACGTAATTTGTCAGTAAAAACTAATTCATGTTTAAATATTAGTTTCTAGTTCTGATTGGTCACGTCGTGTGAATACCATACAAAATATGTATCATTTGAAGATGATTGTAGATATACCGCTATAGTTTTGTATATATTACGTATTTATTGTATATTTATAAAATAATTGCATTTCTCAAATATGACAGTATTGTATTGTAATCAGAGAAAAATAAAAATAATTGCGATTGTAAAGTACTACAAATGAGAATTTTCAATGCGAATCTCGAATAGACGAAATATAATTATTATTTTAATATATTAGCTTCTCATTTGACATTCAGTAAATGACATTTTAAGTAAATTAATATAATTTGTTTATTATTAAGTTTGTATTATGTAGGTATGTTGTAACTTTTTAGATTTTTATAACACGCCAACACAAATTTATAATAAATTTGTAACGCAAAGTAGTATATAATTAATGTAATGACGCTCCATGGAAAATTATCATCATCATAATTTAAAAAATAAGTGATTTGCATACAGAATAATCAGCTGTATAAAAATGTCAAATATCTGTATCACCAATTTGTCAATTACATGTTTTTAATTCGTAGATTTGTACAGCTGAAAAGTAAATTAATCAACACGTGTATGAAAGTAAGACCGATAACTTGATATAACACTGTACTGATATGTGAATGAAATGTCAATTGAGTAACTTGTCTTCATCAATGCTGAAGATATTTATCTTATCGCTATATTTTGGTTTCTGTAACTATTAAACTTCGATGCCGAAATTTTGTGAAATTAAGCGTAAAATAAAGTTGTGATAAACAAATGTATGATAAAGATTGCAAATATTACATCTGAATATATAACACAATCGATATTAAATTTTCTTTCTGTGTTTTGTAATTAAAGTGATGCCGCAGGCATATGCTGTTACATAGTTACCGACAATTTCGTATTTTTCGTTATTCTCGTTCAATTTCCAACCCTTTTTAATTATCTCAGTTGTTCGGTATTAATTTCAAATAAAAATATAATAATTTTTGTACATCATTAGAAGCAAATAATAGATTTTTTAAAAGAAATGTTTAATTAAAGATTCAAAATAATATTGAAAAATAATAATACGTTCTCGTGGCGCATTACAAGCACTTTAGTTATCATATCTCGCACAAAAAATGTGGAATTTTTATAGGCAGTTTGATAATACGTATTATAGTGAAAAATAATCATACTTTATCTTATGTTTTTTACGTTACAGGTCATGAGACACCAAGAAGTAATTGAAAGATGAGCCTTTATAAAAACTAATTCGCTCGTTTAATTTCGTCGCTTTATGCCGGCTAGTATAGCAGGCTCTTATTACGTTATTTACCACGTCTAAATGATACCATTTTCCTCTGTCTCTACTCCCCTCCCTCCCCTCTCTTTCGCAGACACAGCCACTGAGCAGGTTTGCCAGCGTCTCCGGATAAAAAGTGCAGCTGCGCAAAATTAACGCGAATATCTCGCTCGTATCTCTCGCGAACGAGAATAAAAAGCGCCGAGAAGAGATTGCCGGAATTATTCGTAATCACTTTAACTTCTATATAGGTATATATAGACACCTATACATATAGGCCCCGAGAAAACAGCGACGAAGGGGGAGCGACAAAGAGGCTCTTTTCGCGCTAATTACCTCGATAGCGAAACCGAGTTAGCGCGTGATTGCCTCGTCGTCTTCGAGAGACTACATCCGGTGGTTTCCTAAAAGTATAAACGCACCTCAAAGAGGAAGCCCACTATACATATATACGCGTATAATATCGCGTATACGCGACGTAAGGTTGCGTGAAAGCGAACCAGAGAGGAAAAGGAGAGAAAGAGAGAGAGAGAGAGAGAGAGAGAGAGAGAGAGAGAGAGAGAGAGAACGAAAGTGAACGCTCGCTAGCTCGCGCGCGCCCCTGAAATCAGACGCACCGTCGATCGATGCGGCCGGGCGTGCGGCTCGGTCTACAGGCGCGCGCGCGCACCATGATGCAGGAACTAGCTGTATCTCTATATAGTGTGTAGAGTATATAGCGTCTCGTCGGAACAAAGTTAGAATTTCGACGCGTATATAGAGTGGGTGCCGCTTTAATTTCGTTTCCCTGGTACTTGGGGTAATTCGCTGTTCCGGGCCGCGAAATCGAATTGGCGCGGAGCGTTAGAAAATTTTGGAGGTATTCTCACGGGCTGCTGCTGCAACTGCGCAGCCGAAATATGATTGCGGTGGAATAGTAATTCAGGAAGAATATTCGAGGAGAGAATTTATGGTGTGGGAGAGACGTGTTTCGTTTAGCCAGGAGATATTCATTTGCATGGCCGGGGAAGATGAGGAAAGGGCTTTTGTGTAATTGAATGGCGTGATGGGGGTAGTATTGTTATTTAATTCGAAGAAATTTTCATGGAATGATGAAGGATTGTGGTGCGAAGAGACAGGCATTATAGATATAGTCCGACTACAGTCAACTATATTTCTCGTTTAAATTTAAATTTTAGTATCTCTGTAGGATTCAACTTGACGAAAAATTTTGTTCAATTTATATAAGTAAAATTCTATATAAATATGATATATAATTTTTATTTAAATCTGTTTAATAGTGTTTCAAAATTGTTGATTAATACTTTGAACATGTTTGAAAACTTTGAACTTTAAAACAACCATCGTAAAAAGCGCCCGCCAATTTTTAAGACTTCCGTAACTACTCGTTACCGAAACTCTTTACGCATAAACTGAAAAAACTTACGCTCATAAAAAACCATTCGACGTGCACGCAAGAGGTGTATATACCTGTGCAGACTTTTGCTCTCTCGCGCGCTTATATAACGTCGGCTGACAAATGGTCGGGATTTAAGTGACACAGCTGCCGACGCACGACCGGGAGCTTGCATTTTTCATCGGTCGACGCTCGCGCGCACGCGGGCAAGGGTGTAATGTCCCTCGCTTACCGTAAGTAATTGGATCCCGCCGCGACGGTAGCGCAGCAGCAGAGGAAAAGTTGAAAGTGAGCAAGGGAGAGAAAGAGAGGAAAAATGGTAACGGCCCAGACTCCTTATCGTGTTCATTATTAATAGAAGCTACGCACCGGTTGTGCAATGGCTACACGCTTTCCCCGTTATCGCGGCGATTTCGATGTTATCGCGGTAATCATGGTTGATTAATTTTTTCGTCCGAGTAATGAAATTCTTTTTATGGAAAAGTTAGAATAATAGCTTATGTTTTGATACAGATATATCATTTTTGTTATTTTCATTTATAGGAGAGATAACTCTAATTATTCGAAAATGTGATGGAGCGTAGAACGAAGAATATGATAGTGAAAAAGCAATGTTATTGATTTAAACTTGAAACTAAAGTTAGAGGGCTTTACTCGAATCTTCAATTCATACAAACAAAAAATTAAATATATAGAAAAATTTACCCAACTTAAAAATTGAACGTTTTTTCCAAGAAGCGAAATTAGCGTAAATAAAAGAAGACTCGAAAGAACGGGTATAACAGCGGCCGAGTCTTGTAAAAAAGGTAAAGTCGATAAAGTCAGGGGTGGCCGGGAGGTCCATTAGCAGCAGACGGAGGGCAAAAGAGTAGCCGATAGCGACTCGATCGCTGCCCGCGCGTCGCCGTCGTCGTCTCGTAGTAATAGTCGAACGACGTCGAGGGGCCAAAGTTCCCTGCTAATGACTCTCTCGAACGCTGCCGTCTGGATGTTGCCGAGAAGAGGACAGTCGGCCAGAAGCGCGTGCACAAGGGGCCTCGAGTATTTCATAAATAAATCGCGGAATCGGTAAAGTCGTCGTCGTCGTCGTCGTTACTTTGCTGGACTTGAAGCGCGCGAAGGTTTACATTTAATTAATTAGTCGCTCGACGTCGGCGTGTCTTCAGAGGACGGTTTTGCAAAGTTTTCCCGTGTGGTCGAGGTAACTTATGAAAGTCAATAGGGGTGCAGGACGCGAGGGTTGCGGCACAGGCAAATTAAGGAGGGAAATTAGAAAATTGCGCGAGTGCCCGCGCAAACCTTATTTCCGAGAAAGAAATTGTAATTAGGGCTAATGGCGTTATTCTTTTTATTAACAAAGTTTTCAAAAGTCGAAGTGAAAAGTTATTGCCAAAAAGTTTCGGTTGAGAATTTCTTTACACATAATGTAATAGAATCCGGTAGGATATTGATAGCTGAAATTGACCGGGCGGAATTTTCCGTGAAGTTTAAAATAAAATATATCTCCGGTAAATGTAATAATAGTTATTTTTAAATTATCCATTTCTTAATTTCTCTTTCTACCATATTTTTAACATTTAATATGCCTAGAGGTATATATATTATGTAGTAATTAATTAACTAAACAGCATATTATTTTTTCACCAAAATATATTTAATAACACATTTTTTAACAGGATGGAAATCCAACACATTCAACATTATCTTGTACATTATCGATTTCCGCCTTTATAAGTACTCGCCAGGCTGGGTTTCCTAATCTCTTCATTTTATATTGAAATATCAATGACGCGAGTGGTCAAAAGGTCTCTTTCAAGATCAAAGGATCCTTCGATTTCCGATTCTACTCCAGTCTCTCATCGAAGCGCGCGCAACGTACGCTACAACTCTGTAGCCAAAGCATCGATTCGGTAAATGTTAATGGATTTCGCGATATCTCTCTGCACGCGTGCACAGTTTTCCTTTTTTTCCTTCGTTGGCTGAAATGCTTATCAGTTTATTCGAAACGATAAGTTGGTCTTTCACTGATCGGACAATTACTGATAGGCGACCCTTTTTGCGTCGCACGACGAGTGACAATAACAACGCGGTACGGCTTTGAAGATTGTGGAAGAGAGTCAGTGTTTTGTTTTAATAATTAGTCAGTTCCGAGTGCAATAAAAAGTAAATCTTGAAATAGCGTGGTCAGAAAGGCAATTAGCAAGTGACTAAGTGATGTTTGTAAATAACTAGAGTCGGTTTACTTAATAGTATTTCATATTTAATATTTTAGATTTGAACAATAAATAGATAACAAAAAATGTATGCTTAAGAGGGGACAAATTAAATATTAAAAAAAACAAAACAAAACAATTTACATAGAAAAGAACACCTTTGCAATTTGATTGTTTGATTTGAATCACACCATCTATAACGTGGCTAAACCAACATGACTTTATTAAACACATGAAAATGTTTATGTGTACACTTAAAACTAATGGAATAAATTGAAAATCACAGCTGACAGAGTGGCTAAAGACCAGCTGATCACGGAAGAGCCAGATTTGGAGAACGTGATGGCCTTGCTTCTGATTGGCGTGTTGCTGATGGTGAAGTTCTTGTTGAGGTCCTTGACGTAGAGCTTGATCCAGGGCAAGTAGTACTTGACATCGGCGTAGAGGCCGGGAAGCTTGGGCCACGCGCAGCCCTCGCCACCGGATACAACACCCGTGAGGTAGCCGTTGCAGAGCATACCACCGCCAGAGTCTCCCTATCAAATGAAAATAGTTGTTGTTTTAGCTATAGACTGCAAAGTGATAGTAAATGAAGATGATATCGTAAGAAGAGGGATAGAATACCTGGCATGCGTCTCTGCCACCCTGGAGATATCCAGCGCAGAACATGCCCGCTGGTACATTGGTGTAATTCTGCATTAGTTCTCGACATAGAGGAATGGGCAGTAGTGGGAGATCGACGTACATGAGATCGCTGCTGACAGTAGGTCCGCCCTGAAATAAGAAAGAAAATACGTATTTCAGGATGTCTCAAATCAAAATATTAACATGCAGATGATGTTGAAACGTACAAATATCTTATATCCCCAGCCAGAGACATTGCACACTGTCGTCCATGGTGGGAAACTCGTCGGAGCAATGGTCACTGGTTTTACCCATGGGTCGAACTTGAAGGGTGAACTTAGCTAAAAATAATTCCGAGCCTGTCAATATTAAGAAGGATTCAAAGGTACAGAAAAATAAATAAGTTTTGCTACGCACCTGCAAAAGAGCGACGTCATTCTCGAGAGTATTAATATCAAATTTAGGATGCACAGTGAGACTTTGTACGTAGGTCCACTGATGAGCAGCATTGGTGTTCTTCAATACAGTTTCGCCAGCAATTACTATTATTGTGTACGGTTCTAACTTTTCACCGTATTTGCTAGAGAAAAACAAATCCAAGTATTATTTACTTATTCGGAAAGAGCTTTTCAATTTAATTTATTTGAAAATTCATGTGAACTACTTACTCGTACATGCAATGTCCAGCTGTTAGAACCCACCCAGGTGTTAAAATACTGCCACCGCAAAAATGGGTTTGGGAATATCTCCTTCTCAATGACACCTGAATATCAGAACACACATCAAATTTAATTGTATCGACTGGACGTTAATCGAGAAATCTGCGATCACTTAATTTCTAGAAGTTTCTCACCTGTTGCGGAAACTGCCCTCTGGTAGCTTTTGTTCCATTTACTATTCTTCCAGGTACTTTCTTCGCTTCCCACAGAGGAGGAACTGAAACTTTATTCACTGTTTCATTCGTAGAGTTGGTTGCAGCAGTGATGTTCTGTTGAATCTTTATAGGCTTTTTAACTACCACTTCATTCTTATTGGTTTTAGGAACAATGACGTTATTATGAACATCGCTAGGCTTTTTAGTCACAACTTCATTGTTGTTGATATCAGGAACAATGACGTTTTTATGAACTTGAAGAGGTTCTTTTTTTGTTACTTCATTGGTCAAATTGAAGGTGGCAGTGGAATTATACTCCACGTAAGATGGCACGATTTGGGTTAATTCTTCAATACCCTCAGTGAAAAACGTAACGTTGATTGTTCCTGAAATTTAATGCAATAATTGACAAAGTTATATAGACTAATGGTTTAAAGAAGGGTTTGTGCTAATAAACATTTTTGATATCTCAAAGTCGCAACAAGTACTGTAGAAACTATAAATCGAATTCCGGCTATCACCTCAACGTCATTCAGCCTATGTGACTCACAAACCAAACACACCACATCCTTCGCACACCAGAACCACCGAAATTCAGGACCGATATACGAAATTTCACTGACCTTCGCTAGTCTTCCAGAACAGCGTCGAGACGCAAAGAAGCAGCAACGCGCGTCGCCACATCGTACCAGTTGCGATAGATTGAATCACCCGCGGCGAATGTCCAGCGGCTCTATCACGACCTCCCGTTATTGTCTGCGAGCGACTCTTTTCATGCCTGTGCGGTTATCTGCCAGTGTACTTATCAGTTATTTCACATAATCGATAATCAAAAGGAATTCACGGCCCGCTATCGTGATCTTCGTAGCCGAAGCTTTCCTATTTTCCGCGAACATTTGTTAGCGTGGATTAAAATGTTGATGCGTAGTTTTATTGTAATGTTAAAAGGTAAAAATAGGATCCAAAGTGGTCAATTTGCAAAAAGAATGTAAAAGGGGCTCTGTGATGTATTGCATCAGGTGATAAGGGCGAAACGTCGATCAGTTGCACGTGTGAACTCGACAATTGATCGTATCGACGACTTCTTGAAATTAATTTGTTGCGCGGACATAATTAGGCTCAAGAAATATAAAAGAAACGGCTTACAAAAACGTGATAAATGTCATAAGGCGATAAGGCAATCAGAGTAAAGAGAAACCTCGAGCAATGTTATCGATTATTAAAAAATTAGGTGAATGATAAGCCACATTCACAAACACCAACATAGGTAAGTATTATGAAACAAAAAATAACATCGTGAAAGCAAGAGCGGGACATACCTCTTTCTCTCCTTCTCCTCAAATACTGCGTATTTTTTCACCGCAGCGAATACGCGTCAAAACAAAGCCATCCTTTCTCTCGATTCTCGCTTCGCTCCCGAAAGGGAAAATTCATCGCGGAAAGTGAAAAGCCGCAGCAGCACGGCATGGCGCGAGGAGCAGAGATAACAAACTCTGTGTGTGCGTTTGTGTGTGAGGGGGGGTGAGTAATGGTCGACGAGCTATCGGCCTGCGTCGACGGATATATTCCCCGATGAGCCATGTCGATAAGGCGCGGAGCCACGTAACATCCGACGCTAGCTGCACGAATTTTGCAGTGTAACGTTCGATTTCGCGAGCGATAGGTTGGCATGGTACCTTCAGCAATCGCGGTTCCGAAATGTTTTTTGGACAAACGAGGCTGCTGGTATAGATATGGCGCGCGGTAGGAATAGAGAATGTCAGTAGTTTTATTTTTCAGTGGTAAATCTACAATTTGCGGCAGTTATCAACAAAATATTTTCTAAAAATAGACTTTTTGCGATGGTAGATTATTTATCTGAGATTCTCGATGGATTACTCCTAAATCTTTCAATATGCTAGGTTTAATATTGAGAAATTTAATTAAATCTATCACCAGTCGCTGGTTGAGACGCTAATTTCGTTTATTACAGCTACAGTTATATTCAATTCAATCTATTCCCCAATAAATAATATGACCATCTTATTTAAAATAAAATTTAAAATCCAGCCAAGATTGATTTCTCAGGCATGCATCCTAATGATCTGATTCGATCACAATTATAGTTGAATTTCTAAAAAATTTAATTTTCACACCATCGAATCTATTCATAGACATATTTATGTATGTATTTACAAGTATTCCAAGTCAGATTAAACTTAGTTATATTGTTGAATTCTAAGAAATAAAAGGATTAAATTTTAATTGCTTGCGTCTACGTTTAATCGATGCACGTTTCAATTGCGGAAATAAAAGATTATGGAACACTTGTATAATATCAGTTTATCGAATCACGATTTTTCTTCGAGTACTAAAAGAAACTATTATAGACGTAATTAGCTGAGTTATTATTGGGATACATTCCAATAACTGACATTTATTTACAAATATTGTTATTTTTCATAACAAAGGGGTAACTTTTGTCAACCAATGAAAATAAAATAAAAATGACATAAAATAAAACCTCGCGACATTTAATTTAAAACAACGCTACACTTCACAGTACATATTGTGAAACCGAAAATGTCCAATACCATTTTCAGGGAAAATCACGGCAGACGCTCGTAGTCTCAATAAAGCCAAACCCCGACACAGACACTCCCCGCCATAGAGTTCAAAACAGCGAGTCAGCCGCGTCACGTCGCATCTGCCGCGAACTCTCGAGAGCTCGAGCGGACAGAGATTGACGCCGCGCTTGTTTTGTCAGGCGTGCACTGATGCAGCGGGCGTGCGATGGCTCGTGTCGTGGCGGCTTCTATATATACCTATACGTGTATCTATACCTATGCGCGGGGATGTGCCAAAGTCGCGAGGATCGGGGTCACGGGCGGAAGGACGCGCCAGGTATGGGAGGAGAAGATAGGCGTTGGTCTTGCGTAACGACGGCGGGCGTTGTGTTGTAGAGTTTGCAGAGGATGCAAGGATACGGTGGCGGAACGTCGAAATAATGGTAGATGTTTTTCGTTGTTTATCTCGTGTGTATTACACTTCGATGGTACGGGAGAATGCAGGAATAATGGATTGTGAAGCAGACTGGATCATTTTTCAGTTTTGGCAATGGATAGTTTTTTATATTTCAGATATTAAAAGTATTCTTTTACTTATATGTTATTGCACGCTTGTATATTCTTTGAAAAATTTATTGTTTATTAAAAGCGCGCCTTCTGAATTATTTATTGAATATTAACCGACCATATCCGAAGCGTAATAAATATAACTCGTCAATATGCTAATAAGTGAAAATTGCATCGCCAAATTCCGCAATACATCTCGATCTTTATTTATATGTATTTTGATAACTTCTACATTCATCAAGTTATCAAACTTTTTGCATCAATCCTCTCATCGCTACAAAAATACACAGTCGCGATGAAATTTCACCACGCATGAAAGGAATTCCATTGCAGCCTCGCGCAATAACGATAAAAATGATACTCGAACTAATTAAAAAAGAAAGAAAGTGCGCTCGCTCGCTCGCGCCGCAGGGCCACGTGCATTCACCCAGACAGGTGTGTGTGTAACCTGCGCGATCAAATTCGGCGCATCCGTGCAAAAAGGAGAGAGAGGAACGATCGTATCGGGCCACGGCAATAAACTTGCGGCGACGGTGAAAGTTGCAGGACGAGTGCAATTTGCGAGGTTAACGCACGCGTTACTTTTCGGCTCGATTATCGTAAGTGATGCGACGCGCTTCCTCTCGGATGCCGCGTGCGCTTCACCTTTTATATATATTCTTCCGCGGAAAAAAGCGCGAGTTTCGTCTTGTATAATGCACAGGCGCACTTGTAATGAAGAGAATTAAGCATGCGGGTCCGCGACGCGGCGGTTTACTTTCGCGCGGGACGGAGGTAGTGTTTTTTTTCGGTAATTTCGGGGTATATTAATTTTTAATGGGGTTTTACGCGTTTTAAATTTGACAGCCGGGTTACGCGCGGCTTTTTTCTCGGGTGCCCGCAATAATTGTGCAAAGAGTGCAAAAGTGGGGTTTTGAATGCAAAAAGGGACTACGGTAGCACGTGGCTTAATGTTGTTGTCAATTAGAGCTCGCATCAAGGTCTTTTTCAAAGTATGTATTAAACTTTATAGGCATGGTTTAAGAGTCTTTTAAATTGTAAATTTCAACACTCGAAGGATCGTAGTATGTTCGAAACAAGAATCCAAAATTGCATCACAATAAAAGTAAAAATTATTGGCGTATTGACGTCAGTGGTCGAGTATCCAGCTTGCGACTGTTATTTACTTCCTTAAAAATAACGCAAACAAATTATGCAACGGAAAATTAAGAAATGATACTTATAATTAAACGAGTTAAATGGTAAGACACGATTTGCGCGAACGGTATAACGAAAAAATTATCGATACTCGTAAATTTGAACAAACAAGTTTCCAATTCATATATACCGCTATTTACGTCGTTCAACAAATTATCGGATAACCTCTTCATACAAATTCCCAACCAATACAATTATAATATATAAATCATCACATTTTCCAGGCGAATCTCAGACACCATACTGCACTATAACTCCCGATCCCCCGCGTCAAATTCACTCTCTCTGGCTCCCTCTCTATCTCGAAAGCTCCTCTGCAGCAGACGCGCATTTCACGTCTAGCCACCCCATTAACATCCCGGGGCGGCCGCCGCCTCCTCCCCTTTAACGTCGAGTCCTTTGCCGCGCCGGCGCTCGCGACAACGGCTCTGTTGTACAGCTGTATAGTAGGTATAGGTACAACGTGCCAGGCGCGTCGGCCCCGTTTATTACACGCGCTCGCGCACGGCCGTGCGCATAATTAGGTGGTCGGTGCGCAGCATATACCGCTGCACCGGATGCTACTCCCAGCCGATTTTTCCCACAATTGTTAGCTGCTGCCGCGGTGATTTTACCGCTCTGGTTATATAGGGATTTCAAGATAAATATTGTGCGATTATTGTTTTTGTGAGGTAGGTTCTCGATCAATATTTATTAGAGGCACTTTTCGAGAGAAAGAGCGTTATCGAGAAAGTGTCGTACTTCGGGATTTGAAGAACAAACACGTCGATTGTTATCTCGATTTATCTTATCCGTCGGCTCGATCGTGATGCGCATTCTATATGGAAGTCGTTCAAATCCGACCCGATTTTAAATAGCTTTTACACTCACGCGTCTGTAAATACACACAATAAAAACTCTCACGTCGAGGGTCGTCCTTAATTTCTAGAATCGTCAAGAGTGGCTTTACACTCGCGCCCCCGCCTGATGCGCGCGAATACTGCGGGCTTAGCCGGCGCGCTGCGGCAACGGGATTACAGCGCCGTCCGCAGTCGGATTTATCGGCTCGGACGCCATCGCGAGAATGAAAACTTATGTCGAGAGAGAGAGAACGCGCAATCCAGCGCAACGAGGACTTTGCTGGAGTATTACCGCGCTTGGCAAGGCCGAGAGAGAGAGGATGTCGTTGCCCGATATCATCGGGGATATCATATAGGTTGCAGCGCTGGAGTGGATTGCGTCGATCGTCGTTAACTCGATTACGATCGGCTCTTTTCGATTTTTACGCTGAAAATTTGTCATATAAAAGATGATGGTTATTGTGTAATAAATATTCTTCGTTATGTATACCTGTTTTTTTTTATTAATTTTTATAATTCGTAAAATATACATAATATATCATCAACTTTCGCGAGATAAATCACGTTTTTCGCTGTTCTCTGTCGGGATTAAAACTAATTCCGGATTTTCTCCTGCTATTTATGACCGAATATAATATCATAATGGACGCGCATTATACGCATGTGCCGGCACACCTTTACCATATGGATTTTCAATTATGCAGCGACTTGAATTAATGCATAAATTATTAAAACTCGCGTCTGTGTTTAGTGCAAAATGAATCTTTCACTTTTATGTTTGCTTAAAATATTCGCTGAACAAACTGATACTTCGAGAGAGAGAGAGAAAAAAAGCGATAATAAAATATGTTTACGTTTTACTGTATAGACTTCCTAGAACACCTAAATCACATTTACGCGCATCACGCGGCGTATCTAAAAATCTTCCTTTCTCCTTTATTTCACCGCGCCAGCAATACATCACCCGCAAAACCAATTTATAGTTTTAATACTACTTTTTATATTCAAACATCAAGCGGCGAGAGAACAAAGAAGCCTCGCTCAGCAGTATATGTATACGCCGATATATAAGACACCCCTCGGTCGTCCCCTCGCACGCAAGCGCCTCTTTGTGTGTATCGCGCGGCGGTGGCAGAGAAATTCGCGATAAAATAGAGCGTCGTCGAGTTTGAAAAATCACGGCACTTCTCGGCGAGTGTGTACGATAGAGCGCATAGGACGCGCGGACGCAAAAACGCGAATTTATGCGGGCTTCTGTATGAATGGGCCGGGAGAAGTTCAACGATTAAATGGGTACGAGGACGGCGGGGCTCTTGTTTGACTGGTGAGAAAGCAAAAGTCAAAAAGTAGTATAATGGTAGGTGTTATCGGTAGAAGCGTTATAAATAATGGTTATGTTATTGTAATTAGGCCAATTAGCGGGGAACAGGGTCGGGAAACAAGTTTATGGGCTCGAGTGTTTCGAAAAACGCACAAGGTGTTGAAATTTCGCGAAATTGTCGATAAAATTATTTTCGAAATATTATTTATTCACGTAATAAAAACGTCGATAAAGAAAATATAATTATACTAGAATGAAATACATAAGTAATAAATATATATCCATAAGACAATGATTTATTGAATATTCCACGTGTAGGTATTAAACGACGAATTCGTGCTTAATTCAAGCGACTAAATTTATCGGTAGCAATAGCACACACACGTATACGTGTGTGCTCCCGAAATTGCTCGGCTCTATCCTTAATCCATTTAATATTCATAGAAGTAGCTGCGGGACGTGTTGTGTTTCGCTACTCCAAATATCACTATGTTGCCTAGCCAAAGAGATTGTCGCATAAGATTTTCGCCGTTTCGTATATCTGAATTGGTTTCTGCAGTATAAGTGCGACACATAAATAATAATTTGCAAATAATAAATGAAATGTTCTCTACATTGGGAAATTTATTCTTGGTTTATAGGAATAAAGGTATAATCCATTTTGGCTTTTACATTGTAATATACGGCTTACCATAGTCAACTTAATCTACTTGAAAACTTTTCGCGTTATACGGCGTTTTCAAGTTAAATGAGACGCATAATGGAGAAAGTATAGTGCCATTTCAGTAGCAGTATCTCAATCTTTTCGAACTAAATTACAGATACAGATACTTTTTACTTATTTCAGTTGCTTACACTACACGAAAAGAAAAGAACCATCCGTATAATCATCTAGAATTTTAATTCAAAACGTACTATAAGTACCTCATCCGCATTCTATCATAATCACGGCAACTCAACAGCCCATTTATCTCCCGCAAATCTCACCAGAAGCTACATCTTCCCTCGATCTTCGACTTCCGCTGCAAAAACCACTCGAACTAGCTGTTCACGCGTCTGCGCGCACGACCCATTAACCGCTGCAGCGAAAGCACCGTTACACCATATACGCTCCGAGTATATACGCGAAAAAGAAAGACGCGGCGTCCCCCCGGTCACGTATATTATACAAGAACTCGCACACGCGCAGCTTGTTTCGAATCGACGGCGCGAATTATTAAACATAACGGTGAAATATCGCACGCGCGCGCGTTATGATTCAAGGGCAGAGACGTGAGGTGGATGCTATGTATGTGATCGCGCAGGTACGATTCAAGCGAGCTAGCGCCTGGATGTATGCAGAGCCGCAAGCTGCGCTGCGTGGATTTTCCTTTTCTGCGCCGGTATAGAGAAGCTGTTGGCGAGCGCGCGGTTTATTTGATAGTCGTGGCGCGATTTGGTAATTCGCGCGTGTCTTATGTAAACTTTTTTATAATCGTAGTTGAATCTTCGCACTCTCTGGTTCCTAATATTAAGGTAGTTAATTATTACGCTTTTTCAGCAATTAAGAATGGCACTTTGATATTAAAATAGACGCTTCCTGATGTGAATTTTTTAATTTTTCATTTATAAGTATTAATAACAGGATATGATATCGATAATTTCATACGAAAAAGCGTATAACCGTGCAAATTTATTATTCAACGGTATAATGGATCCTTTTGATGACATTACACCTCTAATAAAAAATTACGGTTCTATGCTTTATTTTTACAGAAACTTGTCAAACGCGAGAAAGCAAAAGAAGAAAGGAGCGCAATTTCACCCTGACTATATCTCTCGCGCGCAACTCCCTGCGGAAAGCTCGCTCGAGCAGCGCGAGCCCGCATAAGCGGCGCGTGTGCCGTTTTAATTCGCCGGCCGTGTAACGACCTGAAAAATATTTATTCATCAAGGTATCCGTCGTCGTCGTCTGCGACGCGAGGGTTAAAGATCTCCAGAGAGAGAGAGAGGGACATAAACCGTCGCAGACTACCTACTGTCTCTCTCTCTCCGTCTGCTTCTTCTTCCTCGCCTTCTTCTTCTTCTTCTTTCCCTTCCGTAGAGTTGCTTGCTTGCGCTCGCTCGCTTCTGCTTAACGACCATAAATTTGTCCAGCAAACAACGAAGTCACTCTGTGCGCCGTTGCTTCTGCTGCTGCTGCTGTTGCTCTTGCTACAAGGAGAGAGGGAAAGAGAGCTGTGTGTTTCACGAGATTCCTAAGCGACTGGCGGAGAGGACGAGGGAAAAATATAGGAAAACAGGAGGAATACGAAGTGCGCTGTACTACAGCCTTGTAGTCAAGTGTATTTTAGGAGAGTCGTGCTATTTCAGTACGCTTTGCTATGCCTTAGTACAAATGAGGTGGGGAAATGAAGATATTTGATGATAGTAAATTAGTTGATATTTTAATTAGGATATTTCTGTAAAAAATGTATTATTAATAACAAATGTAGGGATAATTATTGTAATTATAGCAAGAATAAAATAATGATAATTTTGCGTCATTGAAACTTATGTTTGTTTTAAAATTTTAAGTAATTTATCAAATTGTTTAATTATAGTTATTTCTGTTGATGATGAGATCGAAACGTAGATTAATTAATTTACACGAAAAGAGAATTATGTTTATTAATTTTTAATTTAATTACTATATAAATAGTAAAAATATCAGATATTTTTTTATTAATCAAATTAAATATTACATCCCACCTTTTTATCACAAAGACACACGCACAACTAAATAATTAAAGGCAAAGTGTAGACACTACTATATCGTACCGCTTAAACGGAGTCCGAAAAAGAAGGTATAGAGACAAAACATATAGGAAAGCTCGGCACGATGGAGATACCGGATAAAAACGGTAGGTAGGTATATAGCTAGTGGCAGACAAGTGCAGTTACGTTTATGGAAGTGGCTCGTCCTCGCCGTTTCCATCGTCGACGTCGTCGTCGTCTCGGCACTTACTACATATTAGCGAGTCCTGAGACGGCCGTTACTACAACTTGCCGAGATAATCCCGGCAACTAAGCGCTCCGGCTTTTTTCTCCGACTGTAAGCTCGCCACGGGTACAGCGTCCGGCGCGTACTCTTTTGCTCTTCGCTCGACGAGAGCTTTTATCTTGTTACGTCTGGATGATGTGCACTTTCGTTAAATTGCATGAAAGGAGGTTTACGCTGTGAGCCACCTTGCACAATTGGAAGGGAAGTCAATTTTGAACGTGGCTGTTTTGGACGTGAAGAAGTAAGAGACGAAAGATTTTTTTTTTCAGATTTCAATCTTTAGAATATCTTTAACATACATTTCTTTGTTGAGATAATCGGTATGGATTAAAACAGTGGCAGTCATCTTTTTCTCTTAAATATTTTACATAATTTCTTGTTTTTCCCTAATCTGTACTGAAGATTTTGAGGCTAGTGCAGCAAGATAATGGAGCTAGTGCAGCTTTTCGTACCTACAATGATAGACAGAACAATTAGCATACAAATAAACGCGGCAAAAAATACATATGACACTTAATTGAAACATTAAATACTTCTCCAATACTGTTGTCTAGCTTTATTCGTTGGAGATAAGTAACGCCTCTTTTTCTCCAGGAACCGTCATCGGACACAACTAATTTCTTCGGAATCACCTAGCAGTCAGCCGGCGTCCCCTTCTCCAGTAGTACCTACGTGCAGAAAATGCAGACCTCCTATTGACCTAAAATACATTGCCCTGAGATAAGGAACAACATTTTCTCAAAATTGTGCAAATTTCTAAAATCAGAGCGTAAAACTGTATTTTTTAGCCAATTATCCATCTAAATACAATATAAAAGAAATTCAATCTTTTCATCATTTGAACCCAAACTTATCCCCTACATAACTTATTACAGACACTACCGATTGACACTCCATTCGTATTTTTTTAGTCCTAAATTAACTTCACACATCGACCTGCACCAACAACAAAGCTGACTTTCTTCTTTTCGCGTGGAGCAATGAGCACATAGTATACAACAAAACCAAATACACTTTGCCCCGAGAGCGTATAACAAAGAAAGGACGACCCGAACACATTCCGTGTAGACGCGTAACGCCACACGACCCTGTCATTCGTCTTCCTCCTTTGTTCGCTCCGTCCGGGCGTGTGATGCAGGCCCGCTAATATTAATAGCTATGTGCGCTCGGAGAGACGCCTTTCCCCAGTGGACCACTGCCCAACGCGACCACCCCCATATAGCTACACGTATATAGTTATATAATCGCGCGCTGCCGCCCTCCGTTCAAGACAAATTTCGGCCTAATGCCATTAAACGGACGCGCACGCCAGGGCGGGAGTATAGTCGACCATTAGTCGGAGATTCTATCGCGCGATCGGCGAATAATGGGACATATTATATGCTGGATGTTATTTTTCGGGAGGTCTTCGGGGGTAATGAGTATGATAGGCGGTGTAATAAATCTCGAGTTTATGCGCGATGTGTGGTGTCGAAGTATAACGAGGTTGGTTATGTACAATAAAAAGTTATTTATTCCGGAAATTAAGAGACGCTATAAAATTGTTACGAATGTCGCGTAATCAGAATAAAAACGTTCAATCAGCATAGCGATAAACCAAATAATCCTCAACATTTCCAGACCTCACCCTCGTCAATCGTCTCTCCCATCGATGCTACTCAGTGAATAACCTTCCGCCGAAAACAAAGAAAACTCAGACGACTCTAAGCGACCCTTCCTTCCATCAACCCACCTCAAACTCACGAATGACCTTAAAAAAGAAAAAACTTTATACCCTATCCTCCCGACGTCAATCGGCCAGAGTGCAAAACTTTTCCTCGCATTTCCTCGCAGCGTCCCAGACATCTGATTCGATTGTCGCACCACGGACCGCCGAAGGAGAGCTAACGCCAACGTCGCCGCGTGCATTGACACTCGGACAAGGGTCAGGCCAAACGCCATTAGCTCCACCTGCGCGCGAGGCTTTGTGGATTTGCGCCGGCAGCGACGATCCCTCGCCTCCCCTCTCAACTGGACACGAGACTGTGTCCATGAAGGCTTGTAGGTATAGCGATATCACATCACCGCGGGGTCTGCGTGTGGGTTGATCAGGCTTGGGCTGCAGTGTAATGCGCGCTCGAGTGAGCTTCAATTCGAGGATTAGAAGTGCTGTATAGCTGGCCTGAGCTCTTGTGTTTCCAACTCTGAATATTGAATTTATGGACAGTTGCGCGGTTGGGAAATGACTCGTGTTGTTGTATGGTTTAGTGTGTATATAGGACCAGATAAAAAGTTGTCTTTGATATGAAATACAGCAATAGTTAGGAATAAACTTATCTCTAATATCTATACATAATACCTCACTTTCAAGTGTCTATTGAAGTAAAGAGAATGAGTAGCAAAAATAAAGAAAAGAAACAAACAACCCGAAGCTAAATCATAAACGATATCGCAATCGATAGATAACGCTAAATCAACCCATTTCCACTATAGCCATTCCGCTCAAGATCCATAAGCCAAGTGCACGTTCCCCGGAGCCATTACTGCGGAACCTGCAGGCCCTTAACGTGCGCCACAACTCGACGCTAATCCGATTTTCCGTCGAGCACACCCACACATGTATGCAGCCTGGCATGCACTTCCTCGCTGGCATGGCTTAATTTCCGACGTGTGACATTCAATCCCGGCGTGCAACGCGCGTTGTATCGCTCCCGTGCCGCAGTGGCGAGAGTATATAGCAGCAGTTCGTTTAATCCGATTGCCCGAGACCGCGGAATATATGTTTAATTATTGACGTCTGGCGTAATAGATTTTTCCAGATACGTGGCCTGCCCGATAGTTATATATATACTGTATGCCATATGTAAGGGGAGAGACGCGGTTAATTAAATGCTATAAGTATACGGATTTTAATAGCTATAGGTGAAGTGGGTTTGCTACGGGGTGAATTAACGAGTTAGGTTGACGTGTTTAATATTATCTGTAAATTCATTACCTTTATCCATATAAACTTAATTCTCATATCGCATTCACCACTACACCACAATACCTCTTGAAATTTCTTCAAACCCCATCTCAACCGGCGTATTCACCTCACCCCTATTACCCAACGTCAGCTCTCTCGACTTCACTTCTATCTCTAAGGAAAACTTACCGCTTCGTCGTCTCAGAGCTCTTGAAAGCTATGGCTGCGAGAACAGAGCGTGCGTCTTCTCCTTCGCCAAGTTGCCGCGTAAAATCCGCGCGGCTGCGGATGCGCAGCTCTCGGCAAGACAACGTGTACACCTATATATGTATACCTACACACCTTCCTTCCTGTCTCGCGAGTTGCTGCCGTGATTCTCGCGACTATACCCCCGTAACTTTATCGACTTTGTTGCTGGCGGGGGTGGAAGTGGAAATATATACAGTTTCGTTCATGACGTCGGGATTATTTAGAGTCTGACTTGTGTTTTGTGGCTCGTTGGTTGGAAGGGCTTTATATTCGGCATAATATAGCTCCGTCTAAATTTACGGTTGTAGAGGTTTGCGACAACAAAGTGGAAGATTTATCGTATTTAGGCACTATAACGTCGATATCGCTTTAATTCCCTATATACTTACTTCTTCGCTAAGTTGTATGAAAATGAAAAAAAGAATATTCACCTCCAACTTTCCATAGCTAGACCCACCAGCGTCCACATCCTTCGTCTCCCAGTAATTAAAAACTCCTCGATTGACCAACGAGCCGAAGAATCCAACCGAACCCGCGGAAAAGCTCTTCTATCCTCTCAGAGACTTTAATTACTCGTGCGTGCTCTCTCTCTCTCTTATATGTACGCAAACCCTGTTTATGCCTCGATGTGGTTATAACGAGTCGCCATGGCGAGTGGAACTCTCAAGAGCACCGCCAGCCTCCCTTATAGCTGGAACAAAGAGCGGCAACCCGAGGGGTCAGCTATCGGAGTCTATAGGAGCAAGAGGGAGAGTAGAAAGATGAAGAACGACGTGGAACAAAGCCGCGCCCGCGATCGCTTTCATTTCTTCGAGTCGACGTGTGGTATTATATAGAAATGTGAGAGAAGTCTTGCGAATATCGTTTTTCCGATGTCGGAGAGCTGCTGCGTGATTGATTGAACATATGGATGCGATTATAATTTTTTTGCGGGAAGGAGGTTTCATACTTACCTCTCGTAGTGAATGCTGTGTGGAAGAGGTGGGTTCTCTTGAAAATAATTGCCGCTTGATTATTTTCGCCTTTGTAATGAATGGTTAATAAATTTATATCGAAAAAGTATATGATGTGTCGTTTTAAATTGTATATACTCCTGCAAAGCAAATATATTTTTTGATACGTATTTAGTATTTATCAAAGCAATCATCAATATTAACATAAAATACCATCATTGATATACCATATTCATATATAGGTATACTATTGATAATTTTATCCACAATACTGACACTGAAGGTACCGAGATTGGATAGCCCAATCAACGCAATCTATTAAACGGGGAACAAACTACCCGAGCGAGTTTACGAAAATCTAATTAAAACGTTAATCGAATGGAAACGCTTTGTAGAGTGAAAAGCTGACACACGCGCATACCCAGCCGCCCCCAAAATAAACTAATTGCGAATCTGTCCAGGAAAGCGCGCCTCGATCGATATACTACCAACTAAATACACTAAAACTCATCATTGCGTATAACTTTATATTTTAACAGTAACCGAGGCTCCATTCATTCGCAAGGGTGTAAATTATTGATAAGCGTAATTACTTTTTATAGGTACGCGAAAATTCGCGAAACCCTTTGCACGTATAGGGGAAGAAACCAGACGTATTTTATCGACGGGTAGGGGGGCGGAGGATAAGCATGAAAGTTGCATCGGTTCGGCAGCAACATCGGCTATCCTTGTATTATTCATGAAGGAACTTTATAAGTCGAGGGAAACCGAGAACTCGTCTATAGGGAGAGCTCTCGGTGCTTAAGGGGAACACGATCTTTAGGGCTGAATCATTAAAGATGCGATCTCGCGAGGCATTATTTAGGCGCTTATAAAGGTAAAGAAGACGGGACGACGGCGCGATGTAAAAGCAAATCTTTCGCGCGTAAAAAGTTTACAACAGAGGTAATATACGCAGGCGCCGAGAGAAAAGAATCTGAGGCGTCCGCGATGTATAGGCAATTTGGCGCGTCAAAGGGAGCGCGAGTGTGTCCATTAGGCGTGGAATTTCGTACGGGCGCGACAGAAAATTTCGTTTGCTTTATGGAACGAGTGGTCCTTCAGACATAGACGGGAATGTCACGTGGGAGGAAACAAAGGAATTTACGTGCCCTTCCGGAAAGGATCGTGGCTTTCAGCAACTTTTATACTACGGAGATGATCGAGTTATAGCGTATAGAGAGTATACACACGCGAAATGTATAGAAAGATAAAAATCGTCGTAAAATATTAAAGGACTCGGAATTATGCGCGTTTTAATTCGTAATTCCAGATACTTGAGCCGTTCTTTGTTTATACCCAGACCCCTTCGGATAATAAAGCCGACCATTCGTCTCTGGACTCTCTGCGGCAAAGGGTTGGTTTTTATTACGCGACTGTTCGCGAATGAAATCACGATCCGCGCGAGCGTGCTACAGTTTTTCCCTATCAAAGGGACGGAGAACAGCGAGCTTGCTTGACCCTTCGGGGACGTTTTACGAGCGGCCGAAAAGCTTACGCGCGGACGGCTCGAGTATATGTAAATGGAAAAAGTCGGGAAACTCTTAGCGCCGTTTGCTGCGTGCACTGTGGCCCGAAATAAACTTGCCCAAGGTATACGCTGTATTCATATTTTTACGGCTTCCGTGGGAGTATAAGATGTCGAGGTAGAGTTTGAAATTAAATTTCTTTTTTTATGTCGGGCTTTAAATAAATAAAATAATTTATTTGATTTCCTTTCGAATGGAACCTAATAGAACTTAAGCGATATAGGATCGTACGTTACTTCGGAATAAAAAGAGAGCAATTCTATATATACTGGCGCAAAAGTAATGTCCTCGTATATACGGAAGGGCAGCCAAGTCGAACATATTCGGAATCAATGAACCGAGCAGTTCAAAGCGAGTGGTGTAATGAAAAATCGAGTACCACTGAGCGCCCAGCACTAGGAAGCAGCTCCGACGCTCGGCAGGAAAGAGATTAGCTCCGCTCCATGGAATCTCGGAGAGCCTGCGTCTATATATATATACTTATATGACGAATGGCTGGTGTCGACCTGACACGTGCGAACGTTCTTCCACCTTTGTCCGGGGACCATGTGCTCTTCTTCGCTGCTCACGTTCTCGGCGTCGAAGTAGTTTTCTTATTTTATTGAATTTGGGAATTAAAAGAATAAATAACCTCGTGAAATTGTAAAATAATAGTTATTATAAAAATTAATAATCAGAAAATATAATAATAAACGAATGAAAATTAACATTGTTGGAATTTATAGAATATAAGTATACCTTTCGCCCGCGAAATAGTATAAAAGTCGCGGCAAGTATATTCGCGATAACCATCATCACCGCGATTTCCCCGTCGACAAAAGCGAACCGATGGAGATTAAAGAATCGGCTTCTCTCGCGTGCCCCCGAACGAAATAAATAATAAAAAGCGATAGCGATCGCGGTACCCACAAACATATATATATACAATAACGGCGCGTCCTGGCTTACTGCGCGGTCGATTTGTAAACCCGCGCGCGCGAGGAGAAAGCTCTCCTTCTTTTTATACTCTTTCGTGCCGAAGATTGTGCATTACGTGATGGATGGTAAATATACTCGAGGATGAGGTCGAGGAGGAGGAGGTGAGATGGGTGAATGAGAACGCAGAATGCAGTTAATTTTCAGTATACTTTACTTTATCGTCTCGCTTCACGGGTATGCCGTGTGTTATCACAATACGATAACGGCATTTTAAAAAATTGTTCATATTAATATGTATAATATACTTTCCTTAAAATCATCATACTCGGTAATTCTTCATTTATAGCGCAATATTATATATGAATCATCATTAATCGTCTCATTCATCTATATTCTGTATTCTTGTATTTCGTATTTATAATAATATAGTTTATTACACGGTAGTTTGCGTAGATTTGTAAAATTTTTTTGTTCTTTTTGTCATTTCTTTATAATCTCTAATAATGTAGAGTGTTTGTTATCCATACTAAACATACAAAAGCGGTATAAAGCTCGATCCTCCTCGCACATCGTTTACTGTGACACAAAACTCAGGCATGTCAGCTATTAGAGTGTGTGTATGTGTATGTGTATGTATGTATTGTGTGTATATCGATCGACTTTCGAGGGTCGATCGATCGCCAACTTAATCGATTACATATACAATTGAAAACCTATAACAAGAGAAACACAACGAAGGAAAATAATATACACTGAATAATATAGAAGTCGCTCAGTCGCGCTTCCTCGCATGACGCTTTTCCTCGTGCTGGAAAACGAGTCCTACGCTCCTCGTCTCGTTACATAATAAATGGTAATTCGCTGTGTATCTGAGAATGCGCAAACGCGCGCGTCGCTCAACAGGTGACCCGTTCATCGTCTAAGCAAGTTCCCCCCCTACAATTCAATTTGTAAGTCCGCGTCTTGTAAACGATGCAAAACTGACTAGAGACGAGGAACGAGTTACCCGCGAGTACGAATGCATATGTCAACGGTACAATAAATATAAATCGCTATTGATCTTAAGTCTATATATAGATATACACGAGCTGGGCGTAGTTCGCGTCAATCGACTCGCCGTAAAAAGAGAAGAGGAGGAAAAAAAACAAAAATAAAAAGTGTAATAAAGATCGTAAACCTTTTTTCCGCTAAACCCCCCACCAGATCATCCTCATATCATCATCGTCATCTGATCTGCTGCCTTACGCGCTAGCGCGTTTCTTCTATCTCTTTCCCCGTCTTTCCTTCATCCAAGCCGCTGGCGGGAAAATTTAACGATAAACCCGCGGCTAACTCCTCCAAACGATTCTGTATCGACTGAGAAGGATATATCCTACGACTGGGTATACTGCTTTTATTTTATACGACTTTCATAGCAATTTTTTCTTTCTCATGCGACAAATCAACGAATTTCGGTCATTACATCACTTTTGTACTCTCTGACATTACACTCGGTCAAGTTGAAAAAGAAAAAATCAAATTTCGTCAAACAATCTCAATTCAAAGCGAACAACGAGAACACCCAGTTTTCCCATAATTTCAATCATCAAGTATAAGTTTTGATGGTTTCTCTCGAGCCTCTGCAGAATCGTCATTTCGATAACCACGTGTGTTTCATTCTCATATAATATATCGCGTGCACCGGTCATTAAATCGATATGCGGGCACGCGCGTTTACCGTAAATCCAGCCCCGCCAGCAAAAGGTACAGCGTAGTATCTAATAACCCGAATTAGACTCTCGCCCATCTCCAAGCCAACCAAACAGATATAGTGCAATTACGATTACACGAGACGAACTGTCAAATTGTAAACATCAACTCTTAGCTACTAACGAGATAGGTATCATAGCGAATAGGTAATAATCGTAGTTTAATTATAGCGATCGTTAGAATTAGCAGTAATAAGTAATTAGTACGTAGTATGTGTGTGTGTGACACCCCCCAACTCCCTACATTTTTTTTGTTCAACTCTACGCGCGTATATAATACGTAGTTCCTCTCTTTTTTTGCCACTTACTTCGGCTCACTTCCTACACATATCTTACCCTCGATATATCACTATTATTTGTAGCTCATATCTCATTATTTCTCAATTGCGTATATATATGTCTGTGGTGTGTGCACGTGTAAAGTTGTACGTAGACAACTTCGTTCGTTACGCGTATAAATCCTACGGCATGATATACAGATAAACAGTGCTGGCTGATTGATTAAAGCTTTTTAGTTTTTCGCCGTCTCGCCGATTTCCCCGTCACCGCGCCATCAGTATAACAACGCTCGTCAAACCATTGTAACATTGTTTCGCTTTATTCGTTCCAATTACGATTGTTAATTTGGTCCAGTCGCTCGTTTGTTTGCTAGCTTTTGTTTTTTTGTCAACTGCCGCTTTAATCATGCTACGATGAATTCTATTCCCGCACTCAGTTTGCGCCCGTGCAACTACCAATGGGAGCGACGGGAAAAATTGGCGAGTTTTCGAATGCGGAATATATCGGACTTCGGTGAAAACACAGTTTCTCTCGGGTATATACGCCGCGGCCAAAGCCATCGTCCGATAAAAAATCGCCGAAAGTGTAGCTACGTAAAATTGAACGTTTTTCTCTCTTCCCACGGGGGTCGCACCTCTCGTTTTATTATACCGAGCCATTCGTCGGAGTCTCATCCGCCATCGGAAATTCATATTCGGTCTAAAAAAGACGTCGTTATAGATTATATTATATGAATTTCGAATTTCATTTTTTTTAAATCCTTCCTTTTCTGACAATTTTTATTAAAAATATAAATTTTCTCTCAGTTAAATATCAGTCGATTACATATGCCTTACATCACTACGTAAATATATAATATATATAAATTTTCTTCATCTCTATCGAATTGACGATTGATACGATGCTCGTTTCTCAGCACGGATACTCGAATGATCAAGCAATTCTTGAAGGTTCGAGTATGGAACATCGCAAATATCGAGAATTTCGAAATTGTCCTTATCGAGTAAGCGCGGGATCCCGATCGCCGGATGAGACTCTTTCGCATGCTGCGCGAGAAACGCGAAAGATCGCGGGAAAAGCCGTTCAATTCTACGCTTTCCTTATTTTCGTTTCCGCAATCTCGGAAAACTTTTCTAATTTAGATTAGACGGCTTTGGTGTGCGTATATGAGATCATCCGTGCCAATATGTGTATGTGTATGTGTATCTTTTTCAAGATCAGTCAATGGCTTTTCTATAGAAAAATTGCTCAAAAATTGTAAATGCTTCTCGAAGTAAATTAATTATTTTTCGATTTTCACTATAAATAGCGTCGGTGTTTCATACCAGTTAATTATGGGTTCGTCTATATGTTTCCAAAGTCTTATTTACGGCAGTCTATATTGTTTGCTATTCCGTGTCGGATTTTGAAACACGGAACACGGCACGGTTTATGTTTATTTGTTTTCTTGCTTTCATTCAGCAGCTGAGGCTCATTTTGTTATTATTTTTTGTATTTATTGTTACCGCCACACATCGTCTCTAACCCCCCTAAAATTGTATTGCATAACGTGAAGTTTAATTCTGGGAACGTTCAATCGATATATATATATATATTAGGATCATCAAAACGGGCATTCGTTTCTCATCGTTTCCGTTATATATATATTTATACATGTACAGCTTATTCCCCTAAAGCGTAAATGCTTTCTGTTTATATATTTTCGGTTTGTATTTTACTTTTACTTTATCTTTCCTGACACTAGTACACACACAATCTATGCGAATAATTCAATGTGGGTAACCGCAGAGACGCACGGAGTTTACTCGTCGATATATTATAATATGTTTGAGGAGTCCGTCGCAAGAATTCAGTCGTTTTTCGCGCGAAATTCAAAAATTTGAGAAAATACCTTTGAACTCTCGTATCACTTACTGCATTTATAGATATGGCGCACAACACTAATGTGCGCCGTGATTTTTGCTTCACTGCAGTCAGAGTTTGGCATAGAGCGTAATATATAATCTGTTTCGTTAAAGCTTCAACTTGCCCGTGAATTTTGCGACGGACGTTGATAAATGACTATTTTGCGCGTCAGCTCCGACCTATATAGATATATATAATTATTGATAGTTTTGTTTTACCTGAATTTTTAGGCGAATCACCGTAAATATATATATATGTTTATATACTGTGAAACATCTTATCATTCGTATCGTGATGTAAGTCATTTCTTACTGTATGTCTCTCTTTCTCTCTTTCCCGTTTATCATTATTATTATTATTAATCTTTATGTAGGTATATATGCGCATATAATATTCTCAATAATCTGCAAGTTATCTCTTTTCCTCACATCAATATTTTTTTTGTATAAAACAGTTAATCAATAGTAATAATAATAAGTATATCATAATTAATAATCATAATAAGTTATAATCATAATAATGACATAATAATGGCAATATAGCAATAATAATGACAATAATTCTTATACACCAGAAAAAACATCGTTAAATAGTATTCATTGTATCTCATATTACTATCTCTCTCTCTCTCTCTTTCTCTTTCTCTCCCTTCTCCTTCGTTCTCGTCACTCTTTTCCCGCATTAAATCTTCAATAATAATTATCAAATTTCTTTCTCATTTAATTTTATTACTCTTAGCGTGCTTTTATCATTTCACTGCTTTCTCTCCTTCCACGCATCGTCGCCCTTACTATATTAATCATCCTTCGATATAATATTTTTTATCTTAAAATTTGTACTTTTATAGGGGAGGTATTGGAAGACTCGGCTGCCTCGTCGCCGCTCCTCGCACGTGTCGGCCCATCATCCCCTGCCACTAAGTATATTCACCTCTCAAACAATCCCGCATTTCCCATATAGCGCAACACACCCTAAATGAGCATATATACGACCACGGAGAAAAAACCACTTTTTATTCTCACGATAATTGGCCTCTGGTACTCGGAGCGCGGCGCAGCCAGGTCTCGATCGAAACGCGCGCACAAACGCCCACACACCCATCTCTCTCCGATTCCATCTATACATAAGAAAATCTTCTCCTCGTCGTCGTCGTCGTTGCCGCTCCCGAATCCCGCGACTTTGTTTGCCGAGCACTCGAGACATCTGCCAATTAAATTAGGAGAAGACATGCGCGCTGCAAAAAGGGATCGACCCCTTGCGCGCGCGCGTCTTATAATCGAATGGCTCTTGGCCTCGACCTCAAAGAAACGGCAATTACGCGCAAAAAGGAGATTACGGCCGGAGTCGAGTGGAGGGATGAAGAAGAAGGAGGAGGATATACATTCGCGGGCTTTTTAAAGATGTTTGGCATGAGGCACGCGGAAGAGGGAGCCGCCTCGACGACGACGTTTCTTTCCTTTCAAACCCTTCGGTTTCTTAATATAAAGCCCGTACACGGTGTTATACTTATGCTTCTTGTACCCATCCTGCGGCGGACGCTCGTGGCGCGCGTTTTCGTAAAGAAACGTGAGTCGATACTTTTCTTTTATCTTGTTTTCCTATACACTTTAACATACTTTATATCGATACATACGTGTGAGTTCGTGTGTATCTGTGTGTCACTATTTGTCCGAGAAGACGGGTTTTTATGATAATAACGCAAACGAAATCAACGAATCTTATATTAACATACGTACGAGACTTTGCGAAAGAGGCGGTTTCTGTGGTTATAAATATCGGGGGGCCTTTCTTCGCTTAATCATCATCATCATCATCACAAGGTGGGCATTTATAATATTATACACGCAGTTATGTAAAAGAAGCGGTTACCAGAACGAGCCGTGTGCGGGGGGCAGGGGGGCTACATACAGGGGCAGGAGACAATTATAATTAATCGAAAAGTGGAGAAAGCGCATCTCGCGTGCTCCGGACACTCTGCAGATGAGAAACCGTTCGTTATTATATGTTTTTAATTTAAAGAAAATTGTATAAGCTTCCTTATTTAATGAGATATTGATGTACGAGAAAATGAAATGAGATTTGGTGGTTAATATATTTGTATGCGATTTTGAATTAAATATGAGACGATATAAAAAGTAAAAGGAAGCAAATAACGAAAGGTTACTCCTGCAACGCCGATCTCATACCGTGTCAACCATTCGTTACAGACAGACGTATACAGACAAGCATGTGCCACTACGATTTTTTTTTCTTTGTATTATTCGCTATTTCTTTAATGTTTGACGATTAGGTGAGACACTCATTAACTTTACCATACGTAAAAATGCTTTATTAATAGATGCGCATATACTGGGCTTATTGCGCGCCTGGCGATTCGATCACCGCGCGCCGGATGAATTTATTTGCTGCGCGTGTTCGCGCGTGGATTATATAGAACGAGCCGATCACGTTTTCAGTTTCTCGCGCGTAAGTATATAAGCGCGCTCTCGAATCGCCAACGCATACATCCAATTATATCGAACGATCAGTCTACTTGTTGATTTTGTAAAACCTACCAATCGATTTACCGATTCGATTAAATCGACGTTAATACATAATATAATCTTATATGCCGAGCGAAGATTTGTTTTTTTTTTCCCATCGAAATAATTTTGATTTCTGCCTGATTCGTATGTAGATTTTATACGTCGTTGATGCGTGATTGGTTTGGTGAAAGCTACCTAAGTATACTACTGAAAATGGCTGGTTAGAGGAGCTTATAGTAACGGGTTCGGTGTCTATACAGGAGTTGATAATCGTTACGCGCGTCAGGGCGTCTCTTCGCGACTCTCTTTGCTCTGGCTATACATAAGCTATATAATTACGATTAAGTGGATTACAATAATCTACGATATACAGAGCGGTAGTAGTTTTATTTTTTATTTTTTACGAGTAGTGTCGCCCGATCGCTATAGGGGAACAATGTCGTCCTTAAAGTTATACATACACATCAAGATCATAATTGATTTTATTTTCCCTTTAATATATATAACTTTCGAAAAAAACGCTTACCTCTGAAGGGGGCCGCTGTATGCTGCGTTTTTTTTTTATTATCTTTTTTTTTTTAATTCTCTCAGCACACGCGCAGTCTACTACTCTCCGCGCGTTTTATCGGGGAAAACGCTCCCTCAGCCATTCTCTCTCTCACGGCGTGTCAGGTGAATCTCTTTGAATCTCAGTCTTAAAGGCGATATATAATACGTACACGGCAGATTTTGCGTGGATATTGTCCACTGGATTATTGAAAGAATGTACGCGCACGTGGGGGCTTGTAATGAAAGGCGCCGCCGTCGAGAAAATCCGGGGGAGCGTTTTCTTTATTATATATACCGTCGACCCGAGAAAATGCAAACTTGTCGCGAAAGAGTGCACAGAGCAGGGCAGTAAGACATGGAATTGCTATCACAATTTTCTCTCTTTCTCTCTCTTTCTCTCTCTTTCACTCTCTCTCTCTCTCTCTATCCACTTATCTTTCGGTTTCCGCTCGTCCTTATCTCGCAGCTTCAATATTGAAGCGTTGTCTCTCTCCCGCGTTCGCTGTTATCTCTGTTCTCTCCCCCGTCGCGCGTTTTATTCGTACGTATATTCCGACGGTCTCGAAAGGTCGTTTCGAAAATAACTTCGCGCGTGTCCAATTTCGATGCACACCGGTACATTATATAGCGAAGAAAAGTCGTATAGTCGCCGTATTACAAGAAAGAACCGTCGCAGTTCCATATCGAGTATATGGTACGAAAGAATTGGAAGAAAGCTTACGTCCGAAAAATTTAGTTTCAAAGTGTTATTATTATATTGATTTTGTGATAAAAAAAATTCGTTCTCCGAGCCACGGCATACCGCCCTGCGCCTTTTATATGTGAGAAAAGATCTCGCTTACCTATAACCCGCTCTCTCTCTTTCTCGCGCCTATAATAATGTATATAAAAAACCGTATAAAAATTTCGTCGTACAAAAATTGCTTCCGAATAAACACGCAACTCGCCTCTGCGCAACTGTAATATGCCGAGGATTCGAGTACACGGTGCCTTAAACGTTAACGTATCGCTTTCGAATACCACGTAGCCAATCATGGATTTCTCATTATCATCATCATCTTCGTTTCTCTCCCCCCACGTATTACCACCCAACCGATTTCCCGATCTCGAACGTCCGACATACACCGACGCACATTTCCCTTTCCGACGCAGCGCGCTTACACCACACATACTCTTCGTTCTCTCTTTTTCCGATGGAGCGGCACTCCCTCTCGATCTCTCTCTCTCACTCTCTGTCTCTCAACTCGCTACTCGCTCGCTCTCTCGTCCGTCAGGTTGTCCCGTTTGGTCCGCACTACCAGCATGAGTTCTTACGCTCTTTGCGTCGCAAAGTTTACGTGTTTGTTACTTTATTTTGTCGCCTCTCATCCCTCTCCATCACACTCTATCTCGCGCTCTCTCTCTCTCATCCTCATTCTCGTTTGGATCGCTTCCATGCCTGCCGTCCGATCGGTTTCCTCCTTATTCGTTTATATTCGTAAAAAACACTTAAGTCGATATCACCTACGTTTTAAGTAGCGCACTAGGCCTAACGTCGCTTTAAACTATACGTTTAAACTACGCGATTTCGCGATCTCTCGCGTTTATTACCATTACTTATTACCTTTCGTTAAAGATTAAACTCGAAATGGGATGTCGGGGTTTCTGTATATGTGTGTCTGTGTAATGGTGGGACCTATATGACTCTAGACGTGTTGTAACTTACGCGATCTATGACTATACGAGCGTGTGTTTATGCAGTGTGTGCGTGTGGACGAGTAAGAGAAATGCACGAGAGCCTATATATAGCATGCAGGCTAGTGTCTGTGTGTTGGAAACATCGATGGGATTAATGACACGACACAACATTGCTGCGGTAACGGTGCCTCGTGTGCCCGAGATATTATATCTTTCTTCCAAGTTCTGCCGATCGCGTGAGTGCTGCTCCGGTCAAGTTTTTTTTTTGTTTTTTGCTTCCTTTTTTATCGCGCAGTACCCCTTTTCCGATCCGAGACCAATCTCTCAATTAAAGTTTACGAATTTTTCGTTTTCTTAAATTCTCGTTTTTTTACCGACGACGTCGCGTCGAAATGCTTCGCCGAAATGATTATTAACCTTATTTGTTTTTCTCTCGCCTATATAATACCAATTCGTTCTTCGTTCCTAATTAATAACTAGAGAATTTAGACACGACACCAATTCTTAAAAAAATAGGGTACAAAATTATATGATTTTTTTTCTACTCTGACGCGCGCGAATTTTCTTATATACCGATCCTATACGATTTTTCAATGTTGCTCTTTTTTTTTCTTTCTTCGACGAAGACTCTCTTATTATTCCCTCCCCAAATACGAATTTGCTTGGCTTCGAATCCCCCCCCGTTTCTCTCTTGCTTAAAAAACACAGCCGACTAAAAATGCCCCGAAATTACACCCGCGAGCTAATATAATTAATAAATTATCGTACGAAATTTCATTTGTTTTTTTAAAGCTACTCCGTTTCAATGTTGCTTAAATATTTGTTCTGGCTTCTAGCTCCGACCATACGTTTCCTTAATTACTCGAATTGCTTGACTCGTAAGCTCAGCTGCACGCTTTCACGAAATTTTGAGCGCGAGTTTGCGCGATAATACCGATTGTTATAGTCACTCGGGACTCTCTCCCTCTCGAATTATTACTCTTTTTACACAAAAACGTCGCCGAGTATTCGACTCCCGGCCACTCTACACCGTTTCGGCGCACTGACGCGTGTTATTATTACTTTTAATGTTATCGTTATACAAGAAGACGTGAAACTACTATATAGAAACATTATATATATATATAGGAAAGAAAGTCCAACTATCGACTCTCGTCGCGAGCGCGAGTTTCACAAACTCTCTACATATAGGTAAAAAGTATTATCATTATTATCATTGCTCTCCTACGTGTTCCATATGTACCGGCAAAGTCTCCGAACGCGTCCCTGGCGCGCATATACACTTACACACGGTTACTACACGAACTAACACCAAAACTTTTGGAAAAACTCGTAACGAAGATATACATATATATTCATATATAATAGAAAAAATCAAAAGCAGAACACGTACATATATCTATCTATCTATTTATCCGTGTATACACATAGTCGTCTCCCGGTCGTCTCTACTATTAGCGCAAAATTCTCTCGTCCTCTATAGCGGTGCATTCACGCGACATTCATTCGATGAGTTTAGATGCTTCTTTTTCTGCGAATTTACGGTAAATAATCGGCCCTATGCGATTGCGAAAAACGATGAAACTGCGCGCGATGTGCGTGACACACGTATACGAGTACATATTTATATATTATATGGGTTAAGATTTGGGGAAAAAACCGGCGTTATGCCATACATCATATAAGTCTAGCGTTACGGTGCTAATCATCGACTATATGCGCGGCGATTACGTACGTGACGTGCGGATCTGTGAGTAGCCTGTGTGTATGCTATACACACGTATAATAGCTTCAGAAGAAAAAAAAACAATCATCGTGGCTCTCGATTAGCGCTTATTAAGCGCGACACGCCTACACGACGATAATTACACGTGCATTGCATCCGAGGGAAGGGTTATATGCATTATCGTCAAGTGCATATAGGTACACAGAGATTAATCAGAGCAATTCTATCGTGCGCTATTGATATTCTTCGTACATATTGTTGATTATATGTGTTTTTTTTTTGTTCTATGTTTTTTTGTATTACCCTCTCTTTCGCGCGCGTGTAGCACACACGTATAACTCGGGAATCGAGGTGCGAGACCCGAGAGTGGACTAGTACGCGCGACGACCTGCTTGCACGTCGCTCGCGAGAGCTTCGCCGTCACTTCTGTGTACCTCGGCCACTGCTCCCGATACTTTTTTCTTTTTTTCCTTCACTTTGGAAGTGGATCTTAACCTACTCGCGACTGGTTTGAACTTTGAAATCCATTTCTGAAAGTTTTCTAAATAAATCAACAGGACATTAGAAACCTTGGAGAAGATTCTCGTAATAACGGTGCAATTTTTTTTTGTTGGGAGCAGTGGGTTTGAGGGTACGTCGAAGCCTTCGCTTGGAGAGTCGACTTCTTTGTAAAGACAATATTGTACCTGAAAGTGGTAGTGTATATAACAGCGCTATTTTATGTATCTTATTTTTCTTTTTTTTTACTCCTATGTACATTTGTACCTTAGCCAACGCGTTTTTTTTTCGATATAAAACGGTCGAGCTCCCAGAGAGAAATCAAAACGCACTAAAAAGTAATAAAGCATATAATAATAATGATTAAAATGATATAAAAGCTAAAAATTAAGTATAAAATAAACGGGGAATAAAGAAAAGAACATAACACAAACAAATAATTCATTCAAGTTGTTCACTTTATTGAAAATTGCAGTTAATAAAATAGTACGAGTAACTTAAAAAAAAAAGAGAAAAGGTGGAGGAAGAAGGGGTGTATAGCTGTGTATTTGTTTTTCCATACTTTTTTCGTTCTCATTTGTTTTTTCTTTCTTGCTTTCGTCATTGTTGATCGTATATAATAATAATAATCGAACAAAAGTAAAACGGCGCGAGCGTTCAAATAAAAAAGGCGTATATCGCTAATACAGCGCGTGCATTAAATGGATAAACTATAAATCGGTTAAGAGTATGGACGCTACGCAAATACTAAAAATTAATAAAAAAAAGTAGAAGAAGTGGAAGAATGAATTATAGATATTAAAGAGAATACGAAAAAGAAAAGAAAAAACCTAAAAACAGTCATTCTCTCACTTGTCCTCCTCCCTTCGCGTCGCGCGCCTCTCGGCTATTTATGTACATCTCACCGAGAGCCAGTCTTCGCATAAATAAAACAATAATGACTTGCTGTGTGTTGTGTGTATATGTGCACATATTGCCGACTGGGAACTCGACTCTTTCAACCGCAGAGTGTGAAAGACAGCCGGTGTGTGTATGTATGTATATGTATATGCGTATGCAATTACGTGTATGTGTGTGTGTATGTGTTATATACTCGCATCGCCGACGACGAGACGCGGGGCCATCGACGCGCCCGACTTCTTCTCGCCTTTTTCGCCTTGCTTTCGCCAGAGGATATGGTAATGCAACTCAATTAAGACCAGCGCGAATAAATAAATTTTGTGTATGAGTGTGTATATTTACGCCGTAAGGTAGAATGTTTTTACTCCCAACGACAGTCGCTGCTTCTTTGTCTTCAGAGATCATTATTGAAAAGAACGTATACCTTGCGTCACACGACTTTCGTCGGTAGGAATTCGCATTGACAACTGTTTTTACCACGAAAACTGGTATAATTAAGACGTGTTAGCCTGCTTTTCCACTGCTTTCTTGAACCGAGTTGCACTGCCATAATCGCGCGCTAAAAATACAGACGTTACAAAATTGAGTCGAGCGCGTCGGCGGTCGCACTAACGCCGCCCGTGTGCGACGACAACGAAACGAAAAGTGGAAAACATCGCTCTCCAGTAGCGCAGCAATTTTGTTTCTATTTCTCTTTCTCGATAAAAATTTTTCTTTTTGCCTTCCTGGCTTTGTCGCCCAATTATTTTCAAATTTTCTCGCCATTCTCTAAAAAATCACGTCACATAACAACGGTCAATGTACATATGTATACAACGTCACAAACACCACTCGGGGAAGAGCCGTGCAGGTAGAATTTGTTTAATATATATTCCTACTTAATGCAATAAAACAGCGGAGGATTATTTTGTAATGTTTTTTTTTCGTTAATGATAATTATTCCTTTCTTATATCAATATGACTCGTCACGACATACTCGCCTGATCGCTCAAGTCTCTCTTTCTTTCATCATCATCGTCTGTCTGTCACATATTACCTATTATTCTATTTATCTATTACTTTATTATTCTTAATATTATTATTATTATTATTATTATTCTTTCATTTTTTTTATCATTTTTTTCTCATCTTCCTTTCCGTTAGTTCCGTTAACTCCGTAACGTTATAAAAATGCGATAACGGGGATAAGTAAAACAGGCAATTTGACTAAAAAACAACGAAAAACCAGTGTCTATTACATTTATAATATAATATATATCGCGCGTCAGAGAAATTTCCTCGACTCGCTCTGCACTCGTCGTCGTCAGCTTATTTCGCTCATCTCTCTTTCTCTCCCTCGCGCGCGCTAGTATAGCCGATCTTTCGCTCGTGTCCGCGTACGCACGCACCTGATTTATTCTTTTTTTGTTTTATTATTTTGTTTCTCTCCTCGGTCCTGCGTACGAGATGAGACCGGAAATGGAGGGGAAGTCTCGGCGCGATCACAGAATATCACCGTTATTTTACAGCAGCCTGCCTATATAGTAGTATATAATAAGTATGTAAAGAGATTGGCGCGCCAGGCGCGTCTCGCGGATAATACGCACGAATGAGGCGCGCGCAAGCGCGCACGCACGTGTCCTATATAATATATATCAGCTATTTCGATATTTCAAACAAACAAACAAAGTCAACACTGCACTGCGACTATGCGCGAGAGAAATAATAATAAGCGTCGTTCCTTTTTTTTTCCTTCTTTCTTTTACCTATAGGTTCTTTGCCCTTAAGAAGTATATCGTTTAATAAACTCAACTCGCGATAATGTAAAAACGGCGTATAATCGTTCGATGCTCGTCGCGACAAACCCCCTGCAGTTCCGCGTTGCGACCGATTGTACTATTACCATATACATGCGTAACGCACACGTGACGTGTTATACAGCCTAGTCCGCGACCACGCGAGTTTATGTATAATACCCGCCAGCCGGTGGCTAACTCGCGCGCGCGTTCTGTCTCTCCCATCCTTTCGTTCCGCAGATTCTCGCTCTTTCTCTCTCCCTCTCTATACCTTTAATCGTACTTAATATACACGTCGTACACGTAATAATCAAGAGACGACCGCCTCGACGCCGGCCCTTCCTCTCCCTCTCTCTCTCTGCTGCAGCCGGCCACCGATGCGCATGCGCCCTTCGAACCGCGTGATAAAAAGAAACAAGAGGGCGAGTCAACGCCGCTGATGAGAATTCAATATATCATCATTGTCATTATTATTAATATTAATATCATTATGCTCGTTATATAAAGCTGTGTGATGAGGTAAAAATCAGTGTGAGAGAGAAGTACATATACTTAGACTCTGAGAAGGGGCAGTTCGAAGGTTGCTCTGCCTGGGCTATGCGGGGGCTGGCCTGGCACGCGAGACACGCACACTTTATGTGTCATGTGAGTGAGCGAGGAAAGCGCACGCGCGCATCACGAGCTGACGAGTCGCGCGGCGCCCCCGTACGTAAATATATACCTATAGTTGTCTACCACAGCTGAAAAAACCTTAACACCTACGATATACACTTCTATATATATATTTAATATACTTCTAAATTACACATTGATAATAAAACGGTTCTTCACTTTTAATTATTATTTCATATTTTTATTTTGTCTGTCGTAGAAATCGATTAATTAACTGAGCGTCGCGTTTGCCGAGTACTCGCACGGCTGAGCACGTCCCTATAATATATATATATATATTTGTAATATATATCTTGTAGAAGAAGAAAAACTCGTCTATATGCATTTACACCATTTTTTGTTCTTTTTACTATATATGACACGGGTAGCCTTCCTTTTGTCGTTTCTTTCGCTTATTATTTTCTCTGCTCTTTTTATTTTCCCACCCAAAAGTTTTTGTCCTTACCACGGGCTTTTCGTACTTTTCAACGTTCAACGTCGCACTATATTCAAAAAATTTAAGCGGTAATCCCAAAATCTTTGTATTTCATTTTGTGTTTTCTATTACTTTTATTTTTTTTAATCCCTTGAGCTTTTCCACTCCGTCTCGATCCTTAAGTTCAATGATAAAAAAATCGCTATTCTAAACTATATCCTTATAGTTCAACCACAAAAACTCTTATCCACGATTCTATTATCTCTCGTCGTCATCCTTTAAATACCAACTTACACAACGCCTGTGCCTCTACAATATATCCGAAAGATCAAGCTACGCGGCATTATATAACTCTCTCGCTCTCTTTCTTCCTTTATCGTAAAATCCGACGCGGACTCTCGCGAGCGATCGGCCGTTTATATCAATAATGAAAAACGCTTCTTGAATTTCTATTAAACTACGTACAAATTTCGTCAAAAAATTTCTCACTAAAGGACATATTTTTATTTTTCGATATATAGCTCGTATCGTCTCACTTTCGTCACTGGCCAAAAAACTTGATTTTTTTTTTCATCTTATTTTTACTCTATTCATATATCAAAAATGAACGTCAACGACCGTTATACACCGATCGCTCGCCGACGGCTCCGCGCGGCAAAGTATTTTCTCGCCCGCCCATACCGTTCTCTATTATATAGCCATATATAAATCTCTTCAAAAAACGTCAATACAAAATTTGATGTCTCCCGTCCCCCCATCGACAGGTTCGATTGCCGCGCGTCTCGCCGTGTCACGTGACGAGCCGACGAGGCGAGCTGCTCTCGAAAAGCGGGTGGCGGGAGACACGTAGAAAAAACCATCGTACACGATAATATTGGTATTCGTAGGAATTAAAAAAATGTTCGTATAACCTATCTACTTATTGAGAAATCGCGAAAAACCCCTAATTACAGCACATCGATCAAACACTTCGTTACTCTGTTTCTCTCATTTTAAATTACACTCGAAATAGAAAATCGGAGACTTACCGTTACTTCTCTTATATACTTCAAGACATAAAAAAGGAAACTCGAGCGTAAATCGACTCTATATACCAGATATATCGAGCCGCGCTCGCGCAAAAACCTTAACACACTTATACGTCTCTTATATACGCTTGCTTCGCTTATAGATCCTTAAAATTGCTTTCATTCTTAACTTAACTTTGTCTCTTTCTCTTCTTTCCTCCGCTACATAAACCTATCAACGCGCTTTATTTCTTTTTTCATCTTTCTCTCTTTCAATCCCGTTTTCTATGTCAGAGTATCGTTTACCTTTGTCCTTCCTCCCTCCGCCAAGAAATCGATGACACCGAGATAGATTAATCTCGAGAGTGCTGAATGCAGTTCTTTGTTTCATATAAATGTTTTTTTCTGTTTCTTCGCTATCGCGATTCTCGACGAATCGACAAAGTCAGTTTCATTTCACCAACACTTATCACTTTGTTTATATATTCGTTTAAAAGTAGCGTCTGCAATATGCACTATTTTAATATGTTTCTTCGTATTTTCTTTTGTATATAATATATTATATAAAAGTTTCATGCTTCAATGCATCTTCCGGGGTGAGAATTCGAGACGTGGTACCGCCGTGCCGACGGGGGTAAATTATTGTTTTCTTCGTTCTCGAAACGAAACTGAATAGGTCAATCTTCAGGGATGATTTATCTTCACGAAGTTCTCTGGTGGAAAAGCCGGCTCATTCGTCACGAATAAGAGAAATCTATTTTTTGCTCTATGTTTGAAAGCCGCAGCAGAAAATTTGCGGAAGATCGCGTTTGGCACTCTGAGAAATGCAACCTCAATCGTTATCGTTCACTGTAGAGATATAAAATTCTGTTTCATATTTATTTTTTTTTCGTATTTTTTTTGTATCAACTTTTTCTTATTAAGGACGTTGCGCATTGCCACTGCTCAAGCTACTTCTGCTTACTCTCCTCAGATTCATTGCAGTTTCGCGAGCTATATAATATATAAGTGTATAATAAACCTCTACTCTCGTTGCGCGCACGCGGAAAACTGCAAAAACTCTCGACAGAGACGCTCGCTTGCTTGCTTCTACTCTCGTCACGTATACTCGTTATCTTTCTTTCGCGCATCATTCTCTCCCTCTCAAAAGGTGTATATAAAGCGAAGTGAAATAACGTAAGAAGGTACGCGCTCGGCTACCACGATCAATGGGTGATCTTGGTGCTAATGGGACGGCCGCTATGGTTGGATAGCAACGACCAGCATCGCCAAGAGAGATTATTATTTCATTTCATCTTTTTTTTTTTAATCTTATTATTTTATTTTATTTCGTTATTACTCTTTTGTTCCGCCTGACTTCGTTTAATCCTTTTTTCTCTTTTAAAATTTGCTTGCCTCAGGTATTTTCCATATCAGGACACCTCGTAGCTCGGCTCTCGCGTCCGCGCTCCTCAACACTTTTCAGAAAAAACTTTTGCTAAATATTTCAACTTGGTCAACGTGGAAAAACGACCGGTAATTCAGATATTCCATGTATTTTTTTTTTTTTTTTTATTTCACACTTTTTAAAATTTGTCGCGCACATGTGAACGCGATAGATAATATAATCAGAGGTAGACCGTCACAAGGAGCGAGACGGAGGGCAGAGCTTGGCCGAGGGCAGATAGTCAAAGAAAAAACGGCAAAACCTTTAACGTGAAAAACTTATTTAATCGTATCGCGGGTCGCAGATCCTTAAACAAAACAACATGGCCGCCTAAACGTATAAACTAATAAAATGTAAAAAAAACAACGTTATCTCGATTATCTAAGTAACAAACAATAGTACTCTTCATTATTTTCTTTTTTTTTATTACCTCATCCTAAATTCAAAGGTGGATTTCTTCACTTCCTTTTATCCTCTTAATGCGCACAACTTCTCGAGCTCTGACACATCTTTCTCTCTCTCTCTCTTCCTACATAATTTGCCTTTGTAAGTTTATTTAATTATTTATTTGTACGCTGGCGGCCGGGGAGCCGCGCGCGCGATATTTACATCGAGCCCTTGCGAAGTCGACGGTGTAATGCATCATCATCGTCCTTTAGTTATCAACATATACGCGATTCGGTATCTTTGGCTTCTTACTCTCACGTCCTCCATTGCATCACGATGTTTTAATATTTCTTGTCCAAACGTTTCTGTGATTCACAAAAGCCCGTGTAGATCCGCGAGTGAGCGCGCACGAACGCAGGTATCGTCGAAGCGGTATCCGGAGAGATCGTTTTAATGATTTTTTTTTTCCGATACACATTCGTCTCCATGTGTGTAGAGAAAAAAAAATGCGAAAAATTCAACTAATTTGCCCTAAACACGCTCACATATATATATAATTTCTCGCGCAACTTAAAATTACCTATCTATATTACAAGAGTTGTGTACGCGCGCGCGTACGCGGAATCATATCCTACATATATTATATAATATATATTCTCCTCTCGGGGAACCGTCTCCCGCCCGTCTCCGGGGTATAGGAGAGCGGTTGGCGAAAAAAAAAATTAAAAAAACGAATGGGGCGACGCGTGCGCGCCGTTTCGCGCTCAGTTATTATCGCGGATCCACGCGGGCTTATCGTCATTGGCTATATTATAATAAAGTGAAGTTCATCACGGACGACTTGACGCGCCGTCGACTCCCAAGTGCTCTCGGTATTTCTTCATTGTCTCATCGTTCGCGCGTTCCCCGGCTCATATACTCCTGTCTTTACCGAAATCCCGGCGCATGCACGGTAGTATAGGCCGTCGTTAGGCGCTCTCTCGCTCGCTTACTCTCTCTCTCTCTCCCACTCATTCGCACAACTACAACTCTCACACGTATTACACACACACACACTTGCTCTCTTTATCTCTATCTTTCTGCATCTTCAGTAGGTGGACCTGGCGCGTGTCTTCGCACTCTTAACACACTCTCTTTCTCTCTCTGTTTTTTCAGGTGGAGCGAAGAATAATCATCGTCGCCGCCGCCGTCGTCATCCAGCGGCCTAAAGCAGGGTGGCCCGGAGCAGGGCCATCAGTGGGCTCGAGGAGAAGTTGGCTGCTGTCGTCGTCGTCGTGGCCTCGCATCGCAGCGAGGCTGAGCTAGCGAGCATCGCGTCTGCAGTGGAGCTGCTGCGACTGGTCGTACTGGTGGTGGTCGGAGCGGCAGCCAGCTTCCCTAGTTGTTACGGCCACGGGCTGTAGAGCTGAAAGTGCTCGCGAGTGTAGCACTGGGACAGCGGCTTGACGAAGTGAGCGTCGACCGTGCGGCAGTGCGGACAAGCGAACACTCGGCTGTAGTCCGAGTAGAAGTTTAGCCGCTGGTGCGGGTAGATCAGAGGCTTGCGGCAGCCGTTGCACTGTGGACAGAGAATTATGAAGGTCGTATTGGTTATTGCACGGTTACGAAATCATAAAACATTGTATTTTATTTTTATTCAATATATTTGTATAATAAATACGTTATAGTGGTGGTACCCGTAGATTTATTGTTTAATATTAGTGTACCAATTAACTTTATAACAAAAATTTAGATGAAAGTTCCATTGTTTAATAACTTTAATTAATTGTAAAAAAATTATTTCGTTGTAGTCCAACGATGCAAATTTTAGACCCATACTGAAAGTCAGTGATAATAAATAACTTAAGTTTCAGATGATTTGGTATAATTACAACTGATTTTCAGCGAGTAACTCATTTCCCCACGTATATATCTTTATACAACTGCGCGAAGCAACGAATTTCGATACTGCAAAACGATAATGTGCATCACGACACGTTAGATAAAAAAAAAACGATTCTCTTGTGAATGGTGCGAACAAATTTTTATTTAAGTCAAACATAGTCTCGAATTATGCAACTAGCTCGGAAACCGTAGGGCAAATTAAGTGTACACAGTAACGCTCACAATTCGATTCTCACGGCTTGGCATTAGCGGGTCGTTAATTCCGCTAATAAGACACGCGATAATTCGCCCTCGCGCTATATATACACACAAGCCACTAACGACGCTGCTTCCACGTAGTTATAACGGTCCACGAGTATAACACACTCTCCTCCGAACAAAGAAACAGCACTCGATTCCCCCTTCCAAAAAACAATCATTACGTACAAAATCCACTTCTGACATTGACATACAAATGTAATTCCACACGTGCTTCTACATATAACCCAATGTTTACCTCGCAGGGTTGCAGATTTTTATTATACATCCTGAAGTCCCATGTCTCAAGTACTATTAAACCCTGTTACCTCGACAGCGCGAAAAATGAAACAGCAAGTGTCCATGCAAAAATAGTAAGAAAAAAAAAACTTTTCAAGGCTGCGCGACCTTGATGTAGGTAGGAGCGGCGCGCCGCAGTCAATTAAGATTAACCGCGATCGTGTGAAAGTAGTGGCTCACCTTGAGTCGTTCGGTGCAGCAGGGCATGGCGGCGAATATGTCGTAGCTGTACATCGTGCCGAGGACGAGGCTGGAGCCGTCCCAGGGCTGGGTGCAGGAACGGCAGCGCGCCGGGGCGCCTCCGCTACCTTCCAAACAGCCCATGCACACCGCCGATAAGAACTGCGTGCGACCCTCGACCTTCACCTGCAATGCACAAGACAAAACGCGCGTGTGTCCTCAGTTTTATTGATATATACATATACATATTACATGAAATTTTGGTGGTATGTTGCGTCACTTTGGCCTGGTTTTTGCTCGACTGCCCGATGGGCTGTTTGTTGGGTTTCGCATGCGCTTATACTTTTTCTTTTCTCCGGAGTCTGGTACTACCGCAACGGGATTCGCGGTTGCAAGGTAATTCTTCGACGCGCAGGGTGACCAGGATTTGAAGGTAACGATAATAAGCGGGAGAAAGCTATATATAAAGAGGTATTTTCTATTCGATATAGTTTTTAGGAATGAATGCCAGTGACGTTTTCTATATTATATTAATGTACTGGGCGGTGCGGTTTAGTTTGATTATAGGGGAAATAACCGCGGCTAAACCTGATAATTTTATTACGGTGCCGATGCTAACTGTTAGTCGCGCGGAAATGCTTTCACGAGGATCGAAAGTAGGGTGAAGTAAAAGGTAGAGTGATGAAAACGAGCGAAGGCTTACGCGAGGTAACACGTTGCCGAAGCGGAGTAAACAAATTTTTGTTTTGTTTTTAAGGTAAAATTTGATCATGGTTGTATTTCGCGAAGTCAAAAGTGATCGCTTTAATTAACTTATTGCCAGGTTTTAACACATTTATGCCGTAGTATCTAAATCAATGGCTTGATTTCTATTTCTACTATATTCTACCCTCTTTCTATTTTCAACTCCTATAGCTAATAATATAAACATAGCTCTTACCTCAGCGCAGGAGGCGGAATGCTGTCGTGGCGATAGGAAGAACGTGCCGTCGACGAGGGGGTATCTATCAAAGACTAGCATCGCAGCGCGGCATAGGACGCAGGAGACCCGTGACCATTGAAGCGCCGCCAAAGTCGACAGGATAAAGCAGCGCGTGTCGTCGTTGCCGTGGTTGCCCTCGTCCTCCATCTGCAACAGGAAAAATCATCGCCGATTAATAATAGTTCATCTGAGAATTGCTTTTCGGGGGCCCTGTTGCGCATTGGGGTGTATCGTGCAACGGAGTCAGTGGTTTTTGGGGGGATGGTGTGAGAGCTGATGATTCATCGTGTACGTAATGTTTGGTGAGATAACAGTGTTTCGGTACAAGGGAATCGTTTGTATATTTTTATTTCATTGAAGGGTGATTTGATACTACGTCTTACTACACGTATAAATGTTCCATAAAGGATATTGTCGGTGTGCATATTATATAGTTTTATTATTTGTAAAATAATAAAAAAGAAATTTTCAATAACCATATAATGTATAGAAATAATTAATTATGTTTAATAATAAATAAATCCTAAAGCAGCCACTCTCCATTAATTACTTCAATATCACTGCATCGACTAACCGAACGCCGAACCGAAATAGCCAGATCCCAGTTTCACCCTCTTCCCCATCCAGTAGTGTAACAACTCGGCCATCCACATCGCATAATAATCCGAAGCCGCACGTTACCTCTCGCATCTCCCACACCGAGCGCGGCCGTGTCAACAAAAGCGGCGTCCGCATATAACGGTCGGCTCGTTAAATCGTCGAAAGGACGACGCGCGAGGGCAGGATATCCACCCCGTGGGCTGCGCGCAGTTAAAAGCGAACGGCGGTGCGGCGGACGTTTATACGCGCCCGTAAATATAAGGGCAGCCCCCGCCGCCGCTCGTAAGATCCAAGTTCTAAAACCGTCTGCGCGCGAGCGCTCGTGTAATTTTGGAAATTTTCCGAGTGCGAATTATATATACCTATATGCGTGGTCTATTTCGTGTGGGGCGAATAGTAGGTATACTGTTGGTAGTATAGAGAGAGAAAGAGGGAGAGAGACAGGGCGTGGAGGTTGTTTTGGGGGGCTGATTAAGTCTCGCGGGAAGCGGCTGCTGTTTTTGCGGGAGAGAGTGCTTGGAGAGTATGGGGACCGGGAATTGCGTCTTTTAGGAGAATCTAAATGGCTGTGTATTGCGGAGGTTTATAGAATGAGTGTTTGGTATATAGCTAGAGTTTAAATGAAACAATGGAGCTCAATTCAAATATCTCAAGATGCTTTTTCTTTTTACAATTATTTTATATTCTATCGTAATTATTCAATATAACCTGCGCTCAATATTATTTGAAAGGATATTCGTTAAAAATTCACAAAACAAAAGAAAGTCATAAAAGAAAAATGATTTATGTGGTCTCTGAAAAAAAAATTTTTTTTACACCCACCCATAAAATCCCCAACTCAGCTCGGCACATCCTCACCTGGCGCACGCACGCGATACTCGTACACGCACGCAGCACTCGCGAAAATCATCCCATTCAGCGGCGCGCATATATAGGTACGCGGCTTCTCAATTTAATATCGCGCTGCGTGCACACGTAAGGCGCTTTTCACATACATTTCCGCGGCGGCACCTTCTCGCGCTTTTCCTCAGCGATTTCTCTCTTCGTTCTCCTTTGCCGTAAACGTATTTCACGCGCCGCTTTTACGAGGTGCGCGCTAGCATGCGAGAACCTTCAAAGGTGCGAAAATGAAGAATTATACCGCGCGCTTTACGAGCGCACGCGGGGAAATTTTTAATTTGACGAGAGTGGAGTCCCGTCGTAGAAGGAAGACGAGAGAGAGATACGTCGGAAAAAAAGGGAGCAACGTCGGGGCGGTAAGGAATCCTACGGCTGTGTACAAATATTGACGGAGCGGGCCGTAATAGGCCGCGCGGGAGAGAAGAAAGGGCGGCGCGGATATGAGCCAAAATTAAACAGCTCCGGGCTGCAATAAGAAGTGTGGCCCGTCGGCTCGTGGAGACGAAAGAGTATATAGAAGAGAGACGCACGCCAGTAGCAGCAGCAGCAAGGCGACCTTTCGCGACGGAGCAAACAAAAGAAAGGAAGGAAGGCTGCCGTCGCCAGCAGCTCGGTCTACGCTTATTTCGGCGCGGTTGCGAAAAACGCGATCTTTTGTCGTGGCGGCTGCTGGCGGAGATTGCCGAGACGGGGAGATTGAGCTGCCTTCGGTGTATTTTAGGCAAATAAGGAACCGTCTGATCAACAAGTCGCCTGTTTTCGACTCCAGATCTCACGATAACCAGTTTTTATGATTTCTTTTTTATCGTGATATTAGAGTATACATGATGAAAGAATCTTACGAAAAGAATGATGCCAGTTGCAGCACGCACTTCCTTATACCCAAGCGCACAGCTTAGCATTATATATCCACTTCTCTCACACTATACGCGTTCCGTAATTCACCTTTCCTCTCTGTCCCCTCAAGGTGTAGGTACTTGCAGAACCGCGCCAGCTGCCGAATCAAATTCCATTAAACGATCGCCGCGCGCGTTTACGATTCTCCATCGAGACGCTGCCCGAAAACTTTTATACAGCTGGGCGGTGGCGCATTGTGAGACATTGGTATATCGTAAAAAAGGGATGCGAGCGAAGCTTTGGAAACGCATAAAGCGACGCTGCGTGCGCCGTTTATATCAGGGGTGAGCGCGTATTAGGGCCGGCGTAAATTTCGGAGTGTATGGCGCCGAGAGGTAAGAAGCAGGAAAGTTTGTGATGGTGGTTAAAGTGATTTTTAATTGTGTGGTTGTGTAATAATTGAAGTATAGGGCTTTTCGTATTGGATATCTTAATCAATTTCCCTTAACTTTAATTGCTCAAAAATGTAGACATAACATTTTCGCCTGCAAAAATCAAAATATCCCAACGAAAAGAGCGCACGCACCAACAACAACTGCAGATAAACGTCTTCCTTATTTCCCTCCCATTGTCCTATATATACACGACCAACCTCTCTCACTCTCTCTTTCTCCTCTCCCTTAGCCTCCCCTCCGTATCAAGACATTCCCGTAGCCGGCCTCTCCCCGAGATTTCCCTTATCACGGCCCAGTGAACCGGTATACACTGTCGGCCGCGCACGGGTTGCAGATAACGCGGCGATATTAAAATTAAAAATGCCAGCACAGGGACGAAGGGAATGACAAGAGCAAAGGGGAGAGAGAGAGGGAGAAAAAAAGGAGAGACGAAATATCTCCGATTAGGCGACGCTCGGATGGCTGAATACGCGAGGCGAACAAGGGCTATCGCGGCGCGGAGATCGAGAGGACGAGTTCTCTGGATTTATCGGCCCTCGAATGAAGGGAGAGCTTGGTCTTATCGGGGACGGAGAGTGAAAAGGCTCGCGGATTTCGTCGGCCGACCGCGCGCGTCAGGAGTTTTTTTCTCTCTTTCTCTCTGCAACGGGTTTGCCGAGTTTTTTTTCGTATAAGGGAGGGAGAAGAAGACGGACTTGCGGATAAGGAGTGGAATGATTTAGATGGTGTTTCGGAATTGGTTTTCGATATTAAAGGTGGTGGTAGTTGTTTTTTAAGGATAGATCTATATATAAAGACTTTCGCTTCGTTTTAATGAGAGACGACTTTGTTTATAATATACAAGGATATATACGTGTATATAGATATGGCCCTTTGGAACAAAAACAGAACGGAAATGAACCTCCTGCAGACGAACTTCGGGGGCAGAGAGCAAACAAAGGAAGGAACGCACTTGAAATGGGGAAAAAAGACAATGCACGCGCACACACACACATCATGCGCACGAAAGAAGCGTTTATGAATAGAAAATCAGGAGACCCGCTGCTCCCGTCTGCCGCGGGAATATAAAGAAACCAAATGGATCGCTCGCGAGAGCTGCGCGAAAACTACGTCGGGGGCATAAATATTACGCGAGGAAATTCCGAATGGGATCCCTCTTCCCCCCCTTATATATATGCATTGTTCGACACTCCCTTCTCCCGCTCCTCCTTCCGCTTCCGCGCGAGACTTAGACGACGGCGGCGCGCATCGATTATTCGCGAGACGCGGGCGAGTAGCGCGGGGAAAGCCGGAGGGGGATGATTTTCCTTTGTCTGCCGCGAAGGCAGTAGCAGACGTCTCGACGGCAGGCGGCGGCGAGACAAAGAAGAGACGCGCGAAGGAAACAGAGAGGGAGAGGTACCGACTTAGCACTGGGTCAACGCCGCGCGCCCTTCGAGCTCTGATATATAGATTTGCTACGGGAGTGTGTATAAGCTCCTGTACCGTGTTATAGACATGGGGGGATATATATATATAGAGGGAGAAAGTGGCTTTCTTTCCGGCAACACACACACGTGGCGCGATGCTTCTTCCGAGCCGCTCCTATCTTTTTTTTTACTCCGAGCGGTGCTCCTTTTTTTAGCACTAGCCGCGTGTCTGGGCTTAAAAGGGTTGCTGCTGCTGCTACTTCGTGTATCTCGTAAGGCTAATTTATATCTTGAGAGCAGCTAGGTTTCCGTTAAATTATTAAAAGAACTGCGTTATGAAAGGATTGCACGGGTTACCGCAAATTCCATATTATTTTCATGCAGAGAATTACTGGGCAGGTGAACGAGAAAACGAGCTATTTCTTCATAAAAGGAGCTAAACGCTGTCTGACTCCTGCGAGAGCAAAAACAAAAAGGCACCGCTTATATACTTTATCATCGTCCTCATCCAAAAGTGTCGAAAGTGCATAACGAGCTAAAATCGTAGTCTCTTCCACTATCTAGTCACTTACTTATACTCAGCCACCCACTCACTCTCTATTTACACGGACGAGCAGTTTCTTTATGCGGCGCTCGCCTCATTACGTACGCGCCGCTCATTACGCGCCGCGCGAGCTCGCGTAATCTTGCACTTTTGCGCAAGAGGAGAGAGACGAGGCCTTTTAATTTCCACGTGCGTCGCGAGTCCTCTCCTTCGTCGTCGTCGGCGGTGGTTGCTCTTTGTCTCTTTCGCGGGATATCGTGTATAATACGCGTGGGGGGACTTTTCGCGAGGACGAAAAGGGGTCGGAATTGTATGCTTCGGGTCGACGAGGATTAGATTATGCACGATAGGAAATTATTAATATTTAGGTGAGTTTTTTTTCAAGCGTGATTAACAGGCAGCCTATTATATAGACCGAATTATTTTATAACGAATTTATATTTGTAATTAATTGAAAGTATACGATCAAGAACAATGTACATTATCATTTAAATCAGAATTTCACGCACTAATTGTATTAGTTTTAGCTTTATATTACGTGTATATATTTTCGATAAAAACTACATATATTTTCACTCAATCTTTCCTTGCAAACGCAAGATAAATCCGATGCTAATATACATATAAGAAAAAAAATGTCCCACCGAGCAACCACAATGCCCGTCACCCATCACCGCGAAATCGCATACAAGCCCTTCAAAGCGAGCGTGAAAATCATATCGAGCGTACATAAGCTCCGCACATACAACGTACCTCCTCGAACCGCACCAACTGTCGCTCCTGCTTTTTTGCCACCGCACACGCAAGAAGTTCGCGCGCGTGAAAAATCCTCGACGTCGAGATTAATTTCGAGAGATCGAAGTGGGGGAGAGTAGGCTATACTCTGCTATAAATCACGCGAGCGTTCGGTCTCTCGTCATCGGCGCTGGCGTACATTTATCGCGCGTACAGCCGTTCATTCGTTTTCCCGCGCGCAAGCGCCCCCATGCGACTATACATCCCCCCCTCGTCGCGCAGCAGCCCTTCTTTTTCCAGGGGCTTTTTCTTTGTCCGCGACGAGCCTCGAGCTTTTCTTTGTCTCTTTGTGCAAGCCAGCGCGAGCGGGCACGCGGTACTGGCAATTATACTAACTGAAAATCTCGTCTCCGGGTTTTACGAGAGAGAGATTCATGTTTTTAGACACTGTGCGGGCGATTATGGACATGTGAGTGGGTTGTTTGAAAATCGCAGTGAAAAAATTATGAAAGTGTAGGAGATATAGTTGTTGCTTGCGTTTTGTGAAAGATATAGAAACGATATATTTAGACGAACCCATGATGCTACGTAGAACTGCCTGACGTACGCTCTGACGTAAATCATTCCAGGTCGCGTTAAACATTCACAAAAATGAAACGGAGCAGCAGCAGCACATGCTGCGCCCTTTTTCTCCGGTCGGGCATTTTTCTTCCTGAACGCGCATGTACACAGACGACGTCCATTATTCACGATTAACCCGCACGCGTTGAACCTCACACGCATATAATACACACACATAGGAGGAGGAAAAAGAAGTGAGCCCGCGACTCTCGTCGTCTCACTCGACATCTGCAGCGCTCTCTCCTTCGCTCATCAGCGGAATTGTACGTCGTTAAACGGCGACACGACAGGCCGCCACTTTCCGGAAATTCCTCAGGGAAAGACGCGCGACGGAAAGAGATGTGTGCCTATATATACGACACTACACCAGCGGAACGAACGAACGTCTTCTCGACGTCGGGAGCTTTTAAGGGAATTGTGAAAACTTCCGACCGCGCACACGGCAATCGTCGTAATTGCTCCTGGCTTGAATGCCCGGATTCACTTCCAATCATCCGTGTGTTACGCGATTTTCGGTGAGTAAAAGCTCTGCCAGTGCGCGGGAATGGCTAAAGATGCGCGCGTCCATTTGGGGATTCATCGAAAGCGGCTGATGGCGAATGGAATTAGATCTCCAATAATTATTACGAGCGCGGTGTCCCTTTGATGGGATCAAAATGCTATTTCAGTCTGTTTGACGATAAATAGTAAATAACCTCTATATCAGTAAATATCATTAATTTAACTAAATTCGTTGTAATACCGTACCAGAATTCATCTTCACGGTATATTACCAAATAGAGACTTTTTAGCGCCCTCGCAAGCTCCATAATTAACGCCGAAAGAATCAGCCCCGACTGCTTTCTACACGCCGTAAATTTGCGTTTTCTCGTTTCGTCACTAATAAAACCGTGCGCGAGAGGGAGGCGAGCAAGAGAGAGACTAACGAGCGACTCATTAATGTTTCTCGCCGGCGTATAGGCGGGAGAGGGGCTGTCACGTGACGTCTACGCCTCCGAAATAAAAAAAAGAAGAGAGAGAGGAGGAAAAAAGTTTTACAAGCTTATCTGCGCGTAATATATCCGCCCGCGTGATTTCATTAAATTTCGAGGAAAATTATGAGTAACGAGCGCGCGCGCGTCGCGTGTGCCAATAATAAGCCCCGGGGCGCCTAATCGCCGGCGTTTAAGATTTCCATCGGTTCGTAGTAGCTCGTTATGCCGGGATTTATGGGATCCCGACACGGTCGCGGACACATCTTTAGTCTGAATTTTCTCTGCGCCTCTTTTCTTTGTTAATTTTCGAATCGACTGTGGATGAAATCATTTCGCGAAACGTTATTAATGATGACCGTGTTTTTATTATCGCGCTGATTTTATCATTTTTATCACGCAATTAAATAAGATATTTCTTCTTCCCGACAACGCACGATCCACAATAATTACATATAATACCGAAAGCGAACTTAATCAGATTCGGGGGCCCCGAAGCCTCTCTTAATATCGCCAATAAAAATGCCTACGCAAATCGCAAAGAGCCGCTTGCCGCCATTTGGCACATTTCCCATTTTCCGACTACACGGGGCCGAGGGAAAAAAAGCAGCGACGTCTCGTACCACGTAATTGCTCGAGGATTTTCAATCTCCGTGGAAAAAGCGCGTGTCTGGCGCAGCGGCGGCGGCGGCGGCCCTTCTTCCATTATTCCCCGTCAAGGGCGTCTTTGCCAACTCTCGATACTAGCACAGCGACGAGCGAAGAGCCTCTTAAGCAAATCAGCGTTCAATGCTCTTCTCTGTCTTTTTCTATACGTATTATACGTATAAGCGCTCGCGCGTCCCTCGTTTTCCTTTTACAACACCAATCGAATCGTCGTCGACTGATTGTCTTCGCTTTAATTACGGTGGAAAAGAGAAAGAGAGAAGAAATTAATTTCATTCGCGTCCAGAGCACGCGGCGGGTGCCTCTCGCATTGTAATTTGAAAGCACCTGTCTGGAACAAACGAAAACTTTTGCATAACCGAGGAGAGAAAACTGCCGGCCATTGAATTTCAAAGTATATGCTTCTTTCTCTATCTCTCTTTCATTCTTTCTCTCTCGAACTCACAGTATATAGCTCATTACGTTCGGCTCGCCTATCGGCCTCACCGCACGCAGTTACACCGCACGGACAATTTATGTAATCCGTCGCGGATGAACGAAAAAAGCGCGTGTCCGTGTCTGGTTAATTTGTCATGTCAAATGCGTTCCTATTATATACATCCTCGTTACAATATACCTTTTTCGCAATATAGATTTCATTTCGCGCGGCATTTAAAGAGAACGATTCTATACGACCGCAAAAACATTTCAAGCGTATATAAAAACAAAGGCAGAGCCTCCCGGTCAAATTAGACGAGAGTAGCTTGTCCCCCGAAAAGTGCAATTTCGCCTCGAGCGTAAATTAGGCAGAATAATCCGCGGAGCGCCACTGGGCTCAAGGCAAGATGAAAAAGTCAAGAGGTCGGAAAAGCGCTGCAGTAGTCTGCGCGCGATACACTTCGTGTGCTCGTAAAAGGAGCAGAGCCAGAGAAAGAGAGGAGGGGAAGGAAGAAAGGAGAGTGACTGACGTCGTCTGGCATTACCATAGCACTCACGTCGCCGCACGGCGGTAGGTTCCCTTCGTCTAGCTCCAGAATAATAGATATTCTTTCTTCGTTTTTTTGAGAGAAGGAAGGAGTAAGACTGTACGCCAGAGGCAGCATTTTTATCCCGACTCGTCGCTACGACCGCGCGCGAATGTCGCGCTGGACGTGGACGATTTTCAAGATTGCGGAGTAGCTCTCGAATTTCTGCGGTACGTTTTTTGCGTGCTTTATAGCAACAAGTTGAATTGGCTTTTCCAACGGATTATCGTGCAGGAGTAAATTGAATGCCAGTCGTATATGTTTTGTTAGCATTCTTCTTTGTGGAATATATTCGCGAAGCTTTTAAATTGGGTTTTAGACGTCACTCACCAAATCCCACGGGGAATATGGAATATATTGGAATGATAATACTTTTCATTGTACTGGGAACGTGTCAAATGCTCACCTGAAACAGACAAAGAAAAAATACCTATTACTTAATATTCTTGTAAAAGAAATCTAATCGCATGTATAATTTTTACTTTAAAATATATAAGTACGTGTCTACACGATAATTACAAAGCCCTAAAGTCCATTCAAACGTCCTCCACTCGAAACTCATTACAGTGGTTACGAGCGTTCCACAAGCACCTATATTCAAAAATACCTCCCTTCCGCGCCAACAAAAAAAAAATACTCAGAGAGCTTCAAAGACCTGCAGCAGCAGACTATACTGCACTTCTCGAGTATCCCTTTCAAAGAAAAGAGATTCCAAGCAGCGTCAGCGACTCCGCGCACACTTCGGGGCACACATCCATGAAAATATTTTTACCCGCCCGAGGTATTAGCCGCCGCGTGTCTTTTCGCGGCTTGCGGTCTTGCGGCTTCTCTCGCATAAAGCAGAGTAGCAGCAGCCGGCGAAAAAAAATGACGTCCGCGCGTGTATGGATATTACTTGGCGAAAAAGAAGGCGCGCGAGTATATAGCGACGAATATAAGCCGAGAGAAGAAGGTGGAGTAGGGAGTAGTAAAAAAAAAGAACGATGGAATGGCAAGAGAGGAGAGAGAGAGTCGAGGGTTGAAAGCGAAAAGAGGAGTGCCCCGAAGACAGGATGAAAAGCGAGGCGGAACGAGAGAGGGAATAAGAGAACGAGAGAAACGTTAAACGCAGTCGTAAAAAAGCAGCGCGGGGGAGGGTCTGCGTAAAAAATAAGCAGAATGGAGCAAGAGAAAGATATATATACGCGCAGACTGATTGGCTCGGGAGGGAGGGAACCCGAGGGTATATCCCACCTGATCGGGAGCGAACGTACTCGCAGAAGTTATTGCCCTTTAGACTTGAATAATCTCCCTCAGTCTCTCGCACAAGCGCGTGCACATGCGTCGCGCCTCAGTTACGCAACTGCGGCTTTGGAAATAACGTCGGCCGTTGGAGGTCGTCCAAGATTTTTGCAAGAATCCAGTTGCGCGTCTCGTAAACAAAAACCAGCACGCGCGTGCTCGAGCAGCAGCGCGGATTATAATATGACGCAAGCGCGAAATTAAAGAGCCGCCCGCGAAAATTACTGCTATTGTTATGCGAACGCAACGCGTGTAAGAGAGACAGAGAGAGAGAGTGAAAGTTTCGAGTTGTGAAAAAAAGAGGGGCAGCTTAACGAGCTGTATGCTCATTCATGCGGAGACCGCCGCGAGTTGAGCTTTATGTATTTTCGAGAACGAATTCAGCAGGTTGTGACGAGGTGCACACGCGGAAACCTGTATTACATACCGACGCGAAATTCAATTATATCTACGCGTGCCAGTTGAATTCGCGCGCATATAAGGCCGCAGCTGTGTATTGGGTTATTTATCGAGTGTACATTTGTTTCTCTGGCAGCAATTAAGCGGACAACAACGCTATATCGGAGATTATTACAGGTCCAATTAAATATCAGACGCCTATAACTTACTAACACGCCATAACTATTATACATCATCAGATGCAAAAATCTCGTAAACACTTTATAAACCATATGTCACAACACGTTGCGGCTACCTAAACCCGACAACGCACACTTCCTCATTCCACGGCGCCCACAACAAAACCAACCGGACCAACGGGCGGGAGAGAAAACCATATAACCACCACCCACGTGCAAACAATACCCATTCCAGCCGCGCGACGAGCCGTCGCGTAATTCGCGCTGCTATTAATACCCTCGGCACGAAGGGAGAGAGCAAATTTATGAAATTTTTCCCGCGTTTATGTGTATACGGCTGGAGGAGAGAGAGAGAGAGGCAGCCGCGTATATGGGAATTTAATCAGAGACGCTCGGCCGCAGACGCGCGTACACACCTATATAGAAGCCGATGACCGCGACGCGCGCGTTATTGGTATTCCAGTCATATAGCGAGACGGCGGCGGCGGCGCAGGCGGTGGCTATTGTTCGCGGGCGTATTTCACGTCTTGGTGGTGGCCGAGCCTGCGCGCTGCTAAATTGGAAAAATAATTAATGGAGGTGTGGGTGCAGGCTGTTTTGGTTTTGTTTCAGTTGTCGTTGGATGCTGCTGCGGCAGTGGGATTGAGTATATATATGTATGGCGGGTGATTTGAATGGGAGTTATCGATGCGTGGAGCAAGGCGGAGGGTGCGAGTTGTTGCGTTGACGCTGATTGACGGCTCGAGATAAGATATAATGCTACCACTGCGGAATGGGTTTGAGGGAGCGCGTATATACGGTTAATTAAAAAAATGTTATTCCCTGATTATTTATGTATTTTACAATTGTAGTTTAAAATGATAGATGATTCGACGACGTCGTTATTGTTTAATTAATTAACGAATAGTTTGAAAGAAACCAAAAATAATTTATAGTATAGCAGTCTGATACTATAAAACTGCACACGTAGATAGTAAAAAAGGTACAGATCCAGCCAAACCCACGCAATCAACTAAATAACCAACCGGCAATCCCGCAACAACTTCATCCGAAAGCTCCCTGCCACTCTCTCACCTCGATCTTCATTCCGCGGCACACGCAAAATCCCATAAAACTCTCGAAACCCCAACCACCAGCACAGCGCGTCCCCGCAAATCTGGCACTAACTTTTTTTACAGTCCCCAGCGGCAGCGAGCCTTACAATACACCGCGCGCAAATTGAAAAGCTAGGCAGGTTCGCGCTCGTTGACTATAAAAAAAAAGAGCTAAAGAGACATTGTCCCCTCGCGTCGGGTAATTGGCCTCGCGAGTTATGACGCGTCGTCGTAAAGACGTGCGCGTCGTCTTTAACGATTGCCTCTGCTAGCGGCGTGTGCGCACCGAAATCGCGTTGCCAATGTGCCTGGATATATATGGCGGGTGATAGGGATGAGGGAGAAAAAAGTGGTTCCCGTGGAACAATGAGAGCCTTTGTGCGGTGGTCAAAAAGTGCGTGCGTTATGCAAGTTGTGTACGGGGGAGTGGAGGAAAATAATAAAGTTGATGGGAGGTGATTTTTGAGGATGAAAGAGATTTTTACTTCGAGCTTTGAGCGCTATTCAGAGTGTCTGTTAATCCTGTAGCATATAGAGTGAAAAATTTATTGCTTATACGAACGTTCATAAAGGATATTATTGTATAATAACCGCACGAAAACCAGTTTATATTCAGCATTCGAAAAATAAAATATAAGTTATCTAACGCTATACCCTCCATACAAGGACAATATTACCGTATACGTATATACCATAGACATTCCGTTTATCTAATTTATAGCCTCAATTAACCCCAGCCCAGCACATTCATCCCGCACTCAGCCAATCGGAAAAGCCTTCCGCACGATCCAGATCGCTATCTAAACCGCTATATTAATTTGCAATTTCGCGCGATCACCTCCTATACACTTGCGGCCCCTTATATACCTTAAAAACCCTCCCGGCTCTTAATTCCCCTGCTAACCTCTACTAGCACCGCGCGCGTGCACATAGATTTATCCGCGACAAGCGCAAAGCGGAGCTGTAAATTACGCGGAGATAGCGCGGCTCGCGTGACGGCGCTTTGTCGGAGTAGGTATATAGGCGCGGATAATAAATATCCGGGGCGCTGCAGCTCGACGCACATTTTTCGCCGCGGCGACCGCACGACGACGAGGGAGAAAGAGCTCGCGTCTTTTCATTTAGATAATGCAAGCGGTCAATTTGTACACGAACGCGCGGCAGCGGAGTGTTGGTATGGGGTGATGTCGGTTGGTCGCTTTGGAAGGTGCAGGTTATTTATTGTTGGTATCGAATAGTGGAGCAATCGATTTATGCCCGACGAGATATGCACCGATTATTTCTGATCGGCATTCTTGCGGTTGCAAGAATTATGTTGTCTGGGCTGAGTAATATATATATATGAAGAAATGCATGTGTGAGTACGCGGTATGCGAATTTGTGTAATTCAGGTCGATATATACGGAGCATTCGTGCGTTTCGGAGCAACTGGCTGGTAAAAAATTAACTTTAATTATACATACGTGTATTCCGTAAAATTATTAAAAAAAAACAAGTCAATAACTTATTATCTATTAAACTGTTAAATACAAGAACGATTTAACCGCTGAATCGTTTGAGCACATCAACCCGACACACTTAGCACACCTCGCCTCGCCCAGCGCACGTGCGACCGTTTTGTTAGCTCGCAAATTACAACCTCCTCCTCCATAGCACTACACCCATGAAGACCAACTCGCTCTTGCCCATATATATACACACCGTACAAAGCGCACGATCTTGTTCATCGGCAATTATATCATCCGTCTTCGCTGCAGCAGCTGTCTCTCTCTCCCCCGCTCGCGCCTACGAGCGGTAATAGACGCTGTATATACGAATGCGGGATCGCGTTCGCTAATCACGCGCGTGGGTGTCTCTCCCCCGTCGCGGTGTTTACTCAAAGGGCGCGAGAGATGGCGCCGGCAAAAATGGAAATGATTTAGCAGGGCTGTTAAGCGCCGACGACGTTAATAACTGCGTAAATCACGCGGCTTGTACTCGCGTACGCGCTCCTTATTTATAGATGGGCCTTAGCGGGAGATGGCCGCAGTTCGAAATAAATTATTTATCCGCTCATTTCGCGCGCGTGTACCGCTTGAAAAAGACGGAAATATCGCCGCGGAAAACGACGTTGTATATGTGTGCCGGCGCGTCGGGGATTTATTGCCTCGCGGGTGTACGCCGCGTCGTCGTCGTCGTCGTGTATATAGTCGTCCTTCCTAGCAGAAAATTCGATATACACGTACGAAACGCCGCGCGTTGTGAGCTATCTCCGATGTGTAGTGTGTATATATATACACACACTTCGGGGTGAAATCGCGCGATGAAATAGGGATTTGCCAGTTTGTTTGAAGTGCACTTTCCTTCGCGTTCGAGGTGAATAAAAGGATTACATACATGTATATACTCTATAATATATGCTTAATAAATATTCCCAGTGAAATCCTATACTTTATTGCTTCAAATGAAATTGAAGTAAAGGAATCGCGCTGGTTTGTTAATATGTAAGGTAGCGCGAGTTTTCTATATCGTGCAAAACTTATTTTGAAAGAACGACAATCATGTACTCGCGACTCATTAGGCTGTCGCGATAAATTAAAACTCTCATTTCTACAACACACGCTTGTATATATGTATGTATACAGAAAGCGAGAAATCGCAACTACACATTCATACACATATTATGGTTCACATGATCCATCACCGCGCACAGCCGCTTCGTCTCTGCTACATACCAAAGCTCGCATATCATTTCCCGCGGCCAGACAGAACTTGTTAAGAAACAATCGCTGCTGCACTTTCCACTATATAATTCCTTCGCCCCCCGCTAATCCAAAGCGACAGCCCTTACTCCAAAATTCATTAAAACTCTCGGCCGACACCTCGCCCGCTCTCTTATACCCACAATGAAAAGACTCTCAGTCTCTCTTCCTCGACTCGTGCAAAATTCACGCTCACCGAGCCGAAATCCGAGCGCTGGAAAGAGAGAGAGAGAGTAGTAGTAGAGTAGACTACGGCTGCGGCACTCCCTGTCCCGTCTGTCGACCCACGCGAGAGATATTCCGCGATCGCGCGGCCCCCGAGAGCTGTCACACGATATTATTATGTGCGCGCGGCACTGTGTATCACGCGGGCGGGGAAAGGGAGAGAGAGAGAGATATGCGAGGCGACCTGACAGATCGCGTCTATGTGGCTAGGCGTGGCAGCCGGTATATGTGCATGCGGCGGAGATAGGTGTGCGCGAGAGCGAAGATATACAGTGGGGGTCAAAAGTATTTTGCGCCGAGATCTGTGTGGAGAGTGAAGTTATGCAGAATAAAGAGATAGATAAAGTTATTTAGAAAGGAGCAGTACTGCGGCTGCTCTGTCGTAGATTGTGGAATTTACGGAGCGAGTGCATTATGGTAATACGATTGAATTGCAATTCGAGTTGGTTATATATTAAAAAAGTTTGAAAGAAGTTCAAGATATAAGTTATGCAAAATTAGGGCTGCACGAGAGCAAGACAATACGATATTTCCGTACTAATATTGTCTCGCTCCGTGTAAATTTTGAAATCAAGATAAATCTTGCTATATCGGGCAGCCGTATATATGGTAAATTGAATAATTCAAAAACAATTTCATATTTTTCAATTTACAAGCAATAAAGTAGGCAGCAAGAAAGTTCCAAGCTGCAAATAAAGAAAAAAAAAGTAAAATTTAATTACATAGATAATTAATTAACCGATCCGCAGACTTTTGCCACATAATGTACCTTCGCTCGCGACACACAGACGTCAACTGCGGTCACCGACAGACAACACAACACGCCCAGCCCGCGCGCCGCCTAACGAGACACACAGAGACAGACAGATAGCGCGCTCGCGCAAGCCCCCGGATCGCGCGGCGCACACCTATACCTCTCTCCTCCACCTAAGGTTACAGACCCCGCGGGTCAAGCTCCTCGTGCGCGCGTCTGCGTCTACGCTCGCGCGCGACTTGATCGATCGATCGGCTCACTCTCTCTACCCTGTGTTTTTTTTGCGATGCAGAGCTTGCGCGGGTTTCCTCTCTTTTTTCCGCGTCTGCGCGGGGGTTTTCATGCGTGGGGAAATTCTTTCCCGCCGCCGCGCTTACGTATATACGGGAAAGGTATTTTATGGAGGCTGAGGGGTTGGCGTGCGCGCCTGCCGATGAAGTAACGGAGGAATGAGCGACGCGCGGCGGGAGCTTTTTCACCGGTGGATGGCGGGTGGGTTGATGGAATGGAACGGGAGGTATATATACGCGGCGCGTGAGATATTTTTAATTAGCCGGCACGAGTGGGTGCGTGTGTTGCTCGATGAATCTCGGAGTATGGGATGTAAGTTATAAAACGGAGTTTTATAGGCTATAGCGCGTTGTTTTGTAAAATGAGCGGCAGTATAGAACCGCGGTATTATAAGGGCAACTTTCTACAGTATTGTGTAGATTTTATATAGAAAATACATAACTGTGGTAGCTCTGATTCTAAAGCCATACACGACTCAATCTCGGAAAAGTCGAGATCGCGAGATACAAAGAGTTGCGGCGATAAAAAGCCTCTTACGCCGGCAATTAGATCCAAATGGAAAGGGAGAACGAACGAGCGTAAAAGGTGAAACGCGATACGTGGCAGCTACTACACAGAGCGCGAGCTTATTACGGGCAATGCCCGTAATGAAAGGCATCTCGACAGCCGTCTAGCAGATAAGACTCTTAACCCACGCGCTGTGTTACTGTACGCGGTTAAAGGTCGCGGGCGAATCGAGTTCGCGAATTCCACCTACCTATACGAGAATTCCAAAAGAGAAAAAATCGACCGCGCATAAATATGTGCGACGACATACGGCATATAATTCACTTTTCGTCTTTCTCGAATAATTTGCATGCGAAGCTGCGCTCTGCTTCAAAGAGCGACTTTTTTCTCTATCTCTCTCAGTTCGTCTGTCGGCGGCGAAAAACCGGCTATTATGCGCGCGAGGGACGGGGAAGAAGAGCTTTGAAGACGAGACGATGAGCTTTAAGAAGAGCGCCGGTTTCGGCTGCTAGCTGCTGCTGCCGCCGCCGGCAGCAGAGGGTTAATCTTCCGAGTCACGAATTACACGGCGTTTCGCTTTCTCAAAGTCTGGCATTTGAGAGCACCGCGCGCACACTCACGTACCTATATAGCTCTCGGTTTCGTTTATACCGTGTATTTTAGGCAAACCTGCCGCGAGTATATACCGACGCATTCGCCTCGCTGTTAAACGTAGGAATTTCCTGCAAAAACGACGCTGCTCAAAGTAAAATGGCAAAGGGCCTGTGTACGACGCGCGCACATAATAATATTCTCACACGTACATAAAGATCCTTATAATAATATCAGAGAGAGAGAGGACATTTTATAAATTTGACAACTGCCTCGAGCAGACGCGCATTCACACCGCGAAAGTTGAGCGATAAACAACTCGTCTCCCTGTGTGTGTCACCCATTCAGTCGGCCGCCTGTGCCCGCCAACTCCAGACAACGAGATAACTCGGCCTTGGCGGCGGAAACGCCGTTATCTCGCTCAATGTCTCTCTCTCGCTCACTAGTGTGCGTTCCTCTCTTCCGCGCCGCCGAAAATCGCCTATTCCCTCTCCCTCGCCCCCTTGGTAATTAGCGACATTTGCATATCGCGCGCGAGCGGGGGCGTGCCACTCGATTTACATGCGAATGGCTCTCCACGAGTCTCGCGCTCCGGAGGGAAGAAAAGAAGAGAACGGCGGTAGCGAGGTAGTTATATATATACACATATAGTTGAGATTCGAAACTCTCGATCGTTATGCGCCGATAACGAACGGACTTATATATTCTTTTGATATTCTCGCGCGCAGACGTATACGAGAGGAATCGGGAGTTTCGTGTGAGAAAAACTGTTCCGGAAGGAGTCCTGATAAGTTCGCACCGACAGTCGTCGTGCTGGCAGCATGTGCGTATATTATATACACATCAGCGTGTTTATGGAAATGGGGAGAGAGGCAGGTGTCGTAAAGATTACTTTTTATCTGATGCGGGGCAAGACGCGACGTATACTTTTAAAGCGAAAGAGAGAGATTACTTACGGGCCGTGTTCCGCGAAAATAACGTTATTAAAAACACGTCGCGAGAGTTTGAAGCGTTCCCGCATACAATGTGCTGTACGAGCTTCATGGAACAGTGAATATATGCTTGCGTATACTCGAAATTTCACGCTCGCCGAATTAATTCTCCCCGCGACACTACAGCTTGAAAGCACACTGCAGTGTTATTCGTCGAAGAAATAGAAGAAGTTACCGAAAGGGGGAGAATTGGACGCGCCTCGTTCCGTCTTTATCGTTACGAAGGGATCGTCTCTCTCTCTCTCTCGCCTAAGCCCTTTAACAGGTAGTTGTTTGCTCCTCTACGCAATAGTATATATACGTCGCGGCCGCGTCCCCCTTTTGCATATAATTCGCCGGGAAGAGACACCGTGACTTATAGGATCACAGCGGGACAGCACCACCGCCTTATTCTTCTAATTTCTGCCGATGTACTTTACCGCCCCGCGCCTTATATTCCACCTCCTCCTCCACTTTCTTCTTTTTTTTAATTAAAGCAATAAAGATAACCAACTCGCTCGCCGCCGCTGGTGATCCGCGTAATACGCAAAGTTTTCTTTGTTTCCGACCGAACCATCTCCCCTCACGCGTACACATTTCTTAATGCAGAGAAAGGGTCGCGGCGAAGCACGACAATGCCTCGTTAGCCGCGCACAGGCCGGGCGTTATATTTTTGAAGAGAAAGGGCCGGGGGACAACACACCGTACCGCTCGCGATTAAAAGTAAATCGCCCGGCCGCCCGCCTTGAAATTTCGGAAGAAGAAAGAGGTTATTTGCACGGGTGGTGGGCAGGAAGCCAGATAAGATAAGTAGCCCCGAATTCTCGTAATTCTTACGGGCCACCGCCAGTGTGTTATATATATCGGGAAAGGATCTTCTCTTCCTCGAGAAGAGACGAGACAATATTTCGCCGTCGGCGGAAACGGAGAATTTGATACGCTTTTTGCACGCGATATGTTCGTGCCTGTCTATGTATCTGTGTGTGTGTGTGCATGGGAGGGCGATTAAAGCCGAAGTCTTACGAGCACACCGGGTAATGCGTGCCGAGTACGGATTTATGCGGGAAAGTTGCGGCAAGTTGAGAGTATGTGTATACGACGCATGAGATGGAACGGGGACGCAGCCGGATATAGGGAAAATGCAAAGCGTAATAGGATTAAAAAATACTCGAGCTCCTCGGCATTTGTACGTCTGATTAGATGTTTTGAATTCCAAAGAGGAGAATGCATAAGTGATGATTCCACGACGCGATTTACCGCTGCCTCAAAACCTTCTATACCACTATATATGTGTTACAAGTACTGCGCCGCCGAAAAAGCGAGCCGCGAGAGCGAAAATATGCGCGGCGGGCCCTTTATCGCTAATAGGGTGTTGCCCGGTTAATTCCCGAGTCGTCGCGGCCATGGAGGGCGTACGCGGATTATACTCTCTCTCTCTCTCGGCAGCGAGGGTGCGCAGAGCAGGTGGCTCGAGAGAAGTTCGTAAAGTTTCTTAGGGCTGCGTTTGAATTTTATTACCCGCCCGATGAATTTCCATGGAAATTCGCGAGAAGCTCGCGCGAATTAACTCCGTTATGTGCCTAATGACCGTGGAAACTATAGTAAAATCTGGAATGTCCTTCGAGAGAGAGAGAGAGAGACACGTCTGTATATAATGTTATTAATAACTTTACGGCTGCCGGATTAAATCCGTCCAGCGCTGTAATATAGGCCCTATAATATGGTGACACGGTATATATTCGTATCTTCGATCGTTCGGCGTCTGATTTACCCCCGATGCATATGTAACCATCGTATATTCGCAACTAAGAGGTTCTAACCGCGACTGTGAGCTATGTACGAAGAAGGAGATTTCTCGCATTATTATTTACGGAAAGGAAGAAAATTGCTCGCGTGATAAGGCGGGGAGTTTGTAAAAATTTATGAAAAAAGAATTTCGTGTTAACGAGAGAAGCAGCAGCTGGTCCCTCGGCGCCGCTGAAAAGGGTTGCGTCGAGCATATTTCATCGCAAAATTGCGCGCGCTCGCGAGGTACAAAGTTGTACACAAGTTTTTTCCAGCGGGGGGAGATGAAGAAAGTTCGGCTACTGCTGCTGCTCTCGAGTATACAGAGAAAACGCGGCCCGTCGACTGATTCCTACGCGGCTGCGGCTGATAAGGTTTCGCCAAACTCGCTCTTTTTATTTAGCGCGCACGCGGCATTGAATAAATTACGCGCGAGAGCCGAAGAAGAGCAACTACGCCGCATGCTAAGTGGGCGCGGCGACGTCGTCTGCTATCTGAAGAATAAAGTTATTCTCCTCGAAAATCTCATAAATATTACATTCTATATATCGTAAATCCTATTACCATGCTAATCTAAAACAATAAAAATTCCCTCCAATATCGTCCCGAAAGACACACCACCACCGTCGTCTCCCGATATTCGCTAACTTAATAATTTCAATTACCGCTCGTCTCTCTCCACCTCCTGGAAATCGAAGCATATCGCACAGAGCCGAGAAAAGTCAGCAGTATATATGCGCGCAGCGTATAGAAAAACGAAAACTCGCGGCTGATTGGCGCGTGCTCGATAATATTCAATTTCCTGGCGTAAAGTACACTAGCCGTGCAGCGCGCGCGGGGCATATAATGGAAACCGATGGCTCGCGGAACGAAGAAGGCATGTCGCGCCGCGTGAGCCGGCGTCGCGCCGAACGTGACGGTATCTCGGGCCGCCAGGTTTTTTTTTCTGCACGCCTGCCGAGAGGTGAGTTCGAGCTTTTTCTATTCGGCCGCGGCGCTTTTCTGCTGTGAGTTGCGCAACGTGTATGTGTCGCTATCGTTGCCTCGCGATATTTGACGTGGCGGCGACAGTGGCATTTTCGCAGGAGAATTTTTCTTACAGCTGAAAAAACAGCTCGTTATATAGCGGCGGTATACGATGTGAGGATCGCGAGAAATCAGTTTCCATGACGGGTAAGTACGCGGATCTGATAGCCGCTTCCCGACCCGAAAATTAGGCCCAGCCGAAATGCACTTCTTCATCCGCCCTTTCATTATAACGCAACCCAACCGTCGTTGTCATGGTCACGGCCGAAAAACTCACGAAAATAAATCCGCTTGCGTTTCCTGCTCACTCACTCTCCTTCCTCTCGCTTCGCGTACGAAATTTCGTGCGACCGTGTCGGGGACGCATTATTCTCAGACCTGTCTCCGATACGCTGTTTCTTCTCTCTCGCGTGCACGTATATACAAGAACAATGCGTTAGCCCACAACGCGCAGAGAGCGTGACGCCGAAATCGCGTTTCGGCCCCCGAGTGCAGTTTTATCGCACGCCACGGTTTCCGGTCCTTATACTGACGTGCGTACGTATATTACATATAGGTGCATTATATCGTATAAATAAGACTAGAGGAGGAGAGTAGTTTGCGTGTGTGTATATTATGTGGTTAATTAGAGATAATTTTGCGGTTTGCCGAAAAAAGCTGCGCGCGGGAGATAAGGTGGGGAGGACGGTCGTTGCGTTATCGCCGCGAATTATGCGTCCGTGCGCGCATAAATTTCATTTTATCGTTGCACGAGGGGCACGTTATGGATCAAATGTCATAATGATATTGCTCGGCGTGATACGATGACGAAAGTGCGAGGCGTGTGTTGATGAATCTCGAGAATCTCTGCGGTATATATAATAAAATAATCGCGAAGGAAAATATTTGCGGACCGTGAGTATACTTTTCGCTATAAAAAGAGCGATCGCGAGGTTTGCAGAAGATGCGGTATCTCAGCGATACAAACGATGACTTTTATTACACGACTTTTGTGAAAATATATATGCATATACACGCGAGTCCGTGCGCATCAATAAAAGCTCGGATATACTTTCGCGCGCGCGTATACTATCGTGTGTTTTCGTTAGATTGCGCGTTGCCACCGCTATCGTAAAGTAATATTCCGCGCTGTATTTGCATTGACGGAGAGAGAGAAAAGCTCCCCCTCGCCGATAACGTCTGACAAATGAAGATGAATCTTGTATATAACGCTCGCTTTCTCTCTCGCTCATGCGAAATACCATCGTATATTCGCCATTGACTCGACTCCTTTCGAATCGAGAGAGCGAGAGAGCTTTATATATCCATTGTATCGTAAGAATGCGGGAGGCTCTCTCTCTCTATGTGTATATCGTAACAAAGAAATATATATGGCGTTTCGTAATTAAAACATCGCGCGGGTGCGCTCAATAAAAAGCCGTATGTCTATATATCGGGAATTCTGCGTTTGAGTTATACGACGTCCTCGACTATCGCTATGAGCGTAAGGCGATAACCTCGGCGAGGAGAGAGTGAGAGAAAGAGAGAGGAGTAACGCACAATAAACATCTCTCCCCCGTCGTCATTCAATTGCATATATGCGAACGACGCGACAGATGCAATTTCTCAAGCAAATTCAATTCGAATCGCGAGACTGTCGCCGACGGCCTGAAGTATACACAAAAAATATAGCTTCCACGTTTATATTACACAGGTTTATAAAGCTCGCGAAATATTCATAACCAAATGAACCGTAAAAAGAATATAACGTACGTCTCTCCCCCCGCGGGTTATCGTTCTTTTATTGCTCATCCCCGCGTGTTTTCTCTCAGCGCCAGACTTCCGGCGAATTTCACGGAACGTTTACACGCGCGAGCCTCGTCGTCGTCTCGCGGTCCCTTAATTACCTAAAACGACGGCGACAACCGAGCTCGCGGCGTCAAAAGTACAAAGAAAAACTGCGGCCACACACGTGTTCTCTGCACGCGAGAGGAAATTCATCCGGTCGCAGGAATCCTCGCACTAACGATTAATTCGCTATTTTGCATAACGCCGCGTTGTACTGTAGCGGCGATCGCGAATTTCGTAGCGACAAATCCGGCGAGAGTGAATAAGAGAGGTAGACGTTACGCTGAACCGCTGCCAAGTCGCGTATAAAAATAGCCAAGCGTGCGCGCATCCCTTACGCGCCGAATGGATAAATATTTGCCTCGCTGAATGGCGGATAATTAAACGGGGGCGGCTGTGTTTTTGCCCGCGTACAATCAACTTTTTATCGCGGCCTGCTGCGCGCGCGGCGCTTATGTGCGCTTTCTTTAGCTCTCTTTCTCTGTATATGTGTATATGTGTTGCGTCGACGCGGAGATTAATTCATTTCGTAACTTTTTCCAAACGATCGCGTGCACGTGTTCTGACATCGGCGTGTGCGCGCGCGGGACAGTCGTTTATAGTACGCGACGATTAATTGTTTTGTAATGGTTTTGATAACTAATTTTTGCGTGATTCCAATAACGATTAGGAGTAATAAAAGGTTATGGCTTTTAGTGACTTACGTAATTGCGCATGGGCATCTGATAATTGTTTGGTTAACTCACCTGTAACAATAAAAAGAAATCTATGATTAGACACAAGTTCAATCGTGAAACATAAACATTAATTTAATAAATTGTGCGGGCATATATCTTAATTTTTCTTTTTTTTTTTTTAATTCATTGATAAACACATTTGCAATAGTAAACATCACGAATTTGCAACCTTATTCATTCATTCGGCTCCCAAATTAATAGCCAATAAATTACCCTCGACCACTCTAAAACCGCGCCTCCTCGACCGAAGGTCGAAAACACATTCCCCCGATTAAACGGACCGCGCTTCTCTATTTTTACCGTTCGACGCCGGAGAATAACCCGCCGCTGGTTTGTACGCGCGTTCTCTCTTCTCTCCCTCGCTTCTCGGGACATTTGCATTTTAGAAATGACAAAATTTACATTGTAAACAGAGTCGTCGTCGTCGTAGTCGCGTAGAAAACTTTCTAGACGTTTCTATTCCTAATCATTACGCGTGCTCACGAGCGAGCGCGCGCGCGTTCAATGACCGCGATAGCGTTGGAGCTCGCGTACACAGCGCGCGTATGCACTTCGCGTACACGAGTAGTGTGTTTTTGCCTTCCCCACCCGTGGGCGCGATCGTTTGCATTTTTCAGCGTACGCTAGAGCTATACAATGGCGCGCCACATGCGAATGCGTGGCCGTCGGCGATCGAAAGATCGCGTTGGTCTACGTGAGTGAGAAAATTTTCTTTAATGGATTTTATAGACAAGTATCTTTATCGGAAGGAATTACCGTAAAGAAGCGAATATATATTTGAAAAGTCTGAAGACAGGAGAAGCTTTTTTCATTCCGATAACTATACGGCTACACGATATAGCGAGATTAATCTTGATATTGTATTGTCTTGCCTTAATATTTTACTTAACAAACGTTCGAAATAAACGACAACTGGAGAATGAAGAATCGTTGAAATAAAACAGTCGTCCCCTAGATGAAATATATGCAATAAACAGCCGTGTCCAGTCAATCAAGCCAGCATCACACAATACAGCGCGTATAAATATGCATCGCGCAATACAGCAGTGGCGGCGCCTCTACACAGCACCCCAGCATTATTAACGCGAGACGCATTCTCCCACACACACACGTCGCGTCGTCGCGGGCGACAAAAAAATAGACGAAGCAGCCCAGAAAAAAAACCCCACGCCCGCAGCTGTTGCACACGTACATTGCACTCTCTCGCAACAATATATATCTCTCTCTTTCTCTCCCTCCATCGTGCGCACGCACCGTCCATCCGTCAGCTCTCCTACGTGAAGTGCCTGTTAGTCTAGCTGTGCAAATACCGCGCAGGATGTCGATGACACTTCGCGCGCGCTTGCGCTTATCAGACGCGCAGTTGTCGCCGACTCTCGCACACATATACACAAACACAGCCGTTGCGAAATAGCCGTGGTACGGCTTAGAGCGCAAGGCTTATCGAGAACCATGTGCGATCTGCGCGAAATCGTTCGTTTACCCCGCTGCGCGTATACGTAGGCTTATCGGCATCGCGGAATGCCGGAGTTACGCGCGTTCGTGTATATATTATACGTGCAGAATGTGCGTGTATAAGCGCCGCGCCGGGCATTATTTTGCAATTCGAGAGGGGCTCTTGCGTAATCGGTGCGTAAAGGGGGGAACGAGAGTGATATATATCGGGAGTTGCCCCAAAGATTAGGAGAGACTGAGCTGTGGATTGTTTTGTTTACGATTTTTTTGGCTTTCGTGCGGGGAGTGTTGTTAGACGCGGGCTCGATTGTATCGCGCCAGGTGGTTTTCGAGTTACGAGTGTGGGTATTCGAGCGGTTTGAATTGAATGAACGAATTGTGCAATGTTTTGGGTGCAGCGTGTGTAGTTGTTGGTCGATATATAATGTTAGTGAATATAAACGTGTTTTTAATATTTGCTCTCTCGCGAGTTATGCAAAATGAAATTGATCGTAAATCAAGATCTTCAATGTGGAGAGCTTGAGGATAAAAGAGTCGTTTCGAAATACTCGAAAATAATATAGTCGTGTTAAATTATATATTTGAAGAACATATTTATATTTAGGATACATTTAAATACGGCTAAATTAATGTCACCGTGTTGTATATACACTTGAATAAGATATGAATAATTTAAAAATGTTTGAGTGGACATTGCGAAATCGAATAATTTACGTTGTCCAAAATTCCAACGTATGCGTTATCTCTTCGCGAATTCATATAAAGGCCGCCGTAACTAATAGAATCTTTAAGCTTAAATCATCACGAAACGCTATTAAGATCAATCTACCTGCACGGCGATTACAACTCTCGGCCCTCGAAAGCCGCCCCGGCGACATTAATCACCGATTTATACACGTCGCGTGCTGCCGTACGGGATCTACAACTCGAACACCCACGCGCTCGAGTTACGTAGTGTATCCGCACGCATTACGTCCCGGGATTTACGGCTCCTTTCGAAACCAACCGAGAGAATCGGTAACGAGACCCCCCTGCGCGCGCGGAGAAAAAAAATCTGGGGCGTCGCGCTGCGACCAGACATGTATACGGGCGACTGACCCAAGAGAGACGCGCTCCTTTTTTGTCGACCTCTTTCCCTCCAGCACGTTAAATGGCGCGCTCGAGAGAGAAAGAAGACAGCCGAATGGCGATTAGGCGCGAGGTTTATATGACGCGCGCTGATGTACGAGCGGCGCGCAATTATCGAAAAAAAGCGAAGAGAGGCTTGGGCTTTTGAGAGAAGAAGAAGAACGGCCTGGAAAACGGGGGAGGAGAGGGCCGGTATAATTGGAAGAGGGGAAAGCTCAATTAAAATCGCTCGTTAGATCGAGAGAGGAGACAGAGAGGAGCGCTGTGGGTCTTGAGATTTCTTTTATACTTTTTGCGCGATGATGGGCTTGAATTCGCGGCGTGAAAACCCGAGCGGACACTCGTATAATACTTCGCTCCAGATGCCGCGCGTTTAAAGTCGAGGTCGTCGCCGAGTGAGTAATGTATCACGAATCTTAATTATATCAGGGGTGGACGTTAATTTCGAACAGAGCCCTCTAAATTTAATTACGTTTATATATACGATTCTTAAATAATATACTTGACATTAAATACGATGATCACTAATTAATAATCTTTCGCTACGTGATTTCGTTTAAAGAATATCCTACTGATATAAAAATTTCAAATTAAAAAATTATTCGTCAAACTTTCTCCAACACGGTCCCTCTCAAAGCTCCTTAATTAAAATCCCCAATGAATATGTATACCGCACCCATGATCGATCTCTCCGCTATAACCTTCCTCTCAGCCCCCGGGACCGATCAAAAGGGACAAAGGCAAAGGTTGCGTCCTCGGGATGAGGCCGTGGTGGCACAGCTCGAACCTTGAATTCGCGCAGACGGAAACACGCTCTGGCAAAGGAACTCTCCTCTCTCTCTCTCTCTTTCTCTCCCGCCTTCGCAGTAGTAGTAGACGTCTGGCCGCTCTCGCGCGACACGACAATGGGCTTCATTGTACGCGTCGTCGCGCGAGTGCGATAACGGGGCCGGCGAGCAAAGGAGAATACGCAGGAAACAGAATGCAAACGTCGCGACTCGTCGTCCACGCGTGTTTGTGTGTGTGTGTGTATATATAGATATCGGCGAGATATTGGCTTTAGCGCAATTTCAAAGTGTTTGTGTATGTATGTGTCTGAGATAGAGAGTAGGGAGGTATAGGGAACGGTACAAGTTTGGGCTTTGTATACGGATGGTTCGGTTCGTTGTCTTCGTATAGTCTTGGCGCGGAGTGTATGGAGCGAGAAGAGGTATTTCTACGTTCGAGGAGTTTGCGCTGAATGAAAGGAGTATAGGGATACGACTGCAAGTGGAAGGGTATTTTATGATTTTCGATTTCCGAATTAATAAAGAAAAATCGGATATGAATATAGAATCTATAATTTTCATAAAAGGTAAATATAAGTTTTTTATGAGCAAAAAAACGATGACAAACGAATACATCGCAATATTGCCATTTCAATTTTCGCACGTGCGCACAAAACGCGACCTCAAAAAGTGTATATTCTTTCACAAACGACGGCCGCTCCTTCTCTCATCTCTCTTCCATCCTCATTGATTATACTTGCGAGACAAAAAAGCAGACTGCGCATGAGACTCCATCCGCACACGCTCGCGCAACAATGAGCAGCCTGATTGTGATGTATGAGAGTAATGAAGAAGGAAGTGCTCGCGCGAAACGCGTTTTCAATAAGTATGGCGCACGAGAGTCCCGCATGATCTTGGCCGCGCGCGTGGGCAGCGGGTAAAAAGCTGGCTCTTGCCGTGGAGAGAGAGGATTTATGCGAGCAGGCGTGCGCGGAAACGCGTTTATATTCCGAGTGAAATATCGTGAGATATCGTGTTGGTGTGTATAGCCCGGGGGGCGATTCGTAAGGAGACGTTACAAGGTTTCGCGTGAGACAGTGATTTTTTTTTTGCACATAGGACGATGCATTAGATAGCGCCTGAAATATACGTCTTCACTTCCAATTTAAATGAAACGAGTATATAGTGCGAAGACGAAAGACAGAGATGTGCCATCTCGGAAACACGTTACCGCAACGACAAATTGAACGGCTCCACACTCATCATGCCCTCCCCCGAAAATTTCCATAACCGCATCATGAATTAAAACAGATCGCATCGCAAGAAAGTCTCATTGAAAAACCGCGCAATCTTCCCCACTCTACCTTGCTCGGCATCGACATTTATAAATTATTTAACTGCACCTCCACGAAATTACCCCGCGGGCCCTCATAACTGAGCCCCCTTTGCCCCCCTTTAAACGACGCATAAATAACGACGATTGTGCAGTATGTCCCAGGCAAAAAACAACAACCACACCCACGCAGGCGCATATTATGAAGCCGGTCCCCTCTTCGGAGAGACCTCCGAGGAGAAAAACTCCGGGCCAATTACGCGATTGTTTTTAATCAAGCCGGCGGTCGTCGCGAGCAGCAAGCGCGTGTATATTGCTTTTTAGAGCGGCGAGTATAGGCGCCAAACGCACTCGACGAGGAGCGAGATTTACGAGCGCGTAAATAAGCCGCGACGGACTTCCCATTCTGCCGCTGACACGTGTTTTTTCAGGCTCCGGGAGGGAGAGAGAGAGAAAAGGAGCTACGTTTTTAATACGCGCGAGCAGCACGCACGATGCCTGTGGGAGGATTATTATGCATGCAAAAATTCTCACGATCGCGGCCGCGCGAGAGAACGCCGGGCTTACTTAGCGTCAATTTTCGTACGTCCCCGGTTCTTACGTCGGCGACTCTGCGTCACGCTTTGTAATGCGGGAGTATAGGGGAATTTTTTTTAATTGGACGGTACTAAGAAGGTACGATTGCCTTGTGAATTTAACGAATTCGTATTACGTTAATTAATTTTGATAGCTGTCGATGACAGTGTATCAACGAATTCTCCAAGGGATAAAATAGAGGTCGTGTATACTCAATTTTTTTTTTTATTAAAAGGATCCCCTTCCAAAGCGACATAATATCTCAAAGTAAAGACATTCGGTATTTTACGCTGCCATTAATTAGGGGAACACTCCGCTCGAATACTAAATATTCCAAGAAAAAACTAATGAAATATCCCCGGCGATAAAGGGACTCTGAGAGAGAGAGAGAGCGAGCGATAACTCGGCTTCCTCCTCCTTTGCACACATCCATCCGCGTTGCGCGACAAGGCAATTTGTCCTTCGACAAATTAATTTCTTAAAATACGCGCCAAGAGAGAACGAACTTATACTCTGCAGCCAGCGGCAAAATCCGACGCGCAGCTCTCATTTTTATTATACGCCCGGCAGCAGCGCTCATTTTTTATATTCCCTTCTTTCTTTTCATTTCGGCGAATGCAAAGGGAGAGAGCGAGAGCAATTTCGATCGTCCTTGACACGTCCCCGCGCGCGTTCGCGCCGAAAATATATCGGCGAGTTATAAAAGGGACGTAATGAATGCTCGAGATTATATTTTTAGCCGCGCGGAGTCTCGGTGGCGCGCGCACACGTGTGTCGTGGATTTGTTCTGCGGCTCTCGTTTTCAATTTTTTTTCCAGCTCTCGAGTGCGCGTGAGAAGCGGAATTATAATCCGGCACCAAGCGCGCGATATCGTGATAAATGTATCGCCGCTCTGTAATACACTGGCGGAAAATCGAATGTGTTCGAATCGATCTCGAGAGCTTAACGAACACCTTTCATTACGCCGGAATAGATACTTTTGGCGTTATTTATGCGCTGCATATGCGTGCGGGTTTGCAAATATATATATTTCGCGCGGAATCGATCGACGCTTGTTAAAAATCGCGTGTCGAGTTGCGTCATAAAAACATAGCGGACTATTCGCTTAACGTGAAATATCGAGCGGCACCACCGCGCTAATATTAACGGCTCATGCACACCGCGAGATAGAAATTTTAAATTACGGTTATTGCAATCAGCAGTAAAATTTGAATTTATGACGGCGCGGCGGTGTGTGAGCTTTTCGGTCGCTTAGCAAAACTTTTCGAGCTCCAATGATCTATTAATCAAATTGTGGTAGAAATTAATTTCATTTTACGTATTCGCCATGGCCTCCTATCGCGTGCAATCATCCGCGCAATCTTTTACGATCTCGTATATATATTAAACATGCATACCAGATTTTTCATTATCAACCGCGGCGACTATATACACCATGAAATCAGTTTTTTTCATCTAGCCATCATCGCCGAACCGTTAATTGCCTCCAATCTACAACAATCCCCTTTTTGCCCCTCTCGAGACCCAATTATAAGTCATATATCACTCAACGAAGTTCCCTATATTAGATTAAACCCCGATACGACGCTGATATACTACTCGGCCGAGATAATCGCGCTCGGTCGAAGAGCGTATATATATCCCGCGGGCATCTAAAAAGTCGATTCGAAGCCATCATCATATACGCGCGCGGCGCGAAACCGTTTTCGCAGCAACGTACAACAACCGGTTGTTTCGTCCCTCGCTTATACCGGCGACCGGTCGCTCACGCCCCATTTGCATAAGTATATATATATGTGTGTGTTCGTGCGTGTAACAGAGGCGAGACGATGAGCAGGTAAGATTAGGGAGCTCTGCCGAGGGGGCAAAAATAGATTGGGAGGATGTGGGGTTACGTAATGAGAAGGGGGATTTAAATTCTAGCTGCTGTTTAATTCTTCGATCCGTCACTAAAGATATATAATATATATACTTTTATGTGTGTTATGAATGAAAGGCTATATTCCCATTATCGTCGCATTTTAAAAGATCGAATCTTCTTTTCCATTATATAATTGTGAAACGAGCACAATGGCTCACTGCGAAATATAATTATGAAATAGACTCTCGCTGAAAAAGGACCTCGAGGGGGGACCAACAATTGATCTTTACCGATAAAACGAAGTAACCCCCGCAGACTGATTCACCAACGTGCGGCTCTAATTGATTTCCGCAATCCCGTCCGCCAATCATTAATCCCGCCACCTCGGCGCCGCTTCTTACAATACTCCCTTTGTTTCTCTTCTCACCTCTGGCATTGGCCGTCGCGCGTGACAAAGTTTATTGTGCAATGCGCATCTCCTGCCTCTTTTAATTCTCACCTTCTTCGCTTATATTCGCGCTTCGATTATGAGAAAGAGAAACTATATATATACAAATAAATATCCATTGTGCCTGTGGTATTGGCCGGCGCCGTTTGCCAGGTCGATCCCGATGTTTGAGTCAGTAACGCGGATATAATAAGCGTGATGGTGAAGAGAGTGGGCTTTCCTCATTCAATGCAAATACGAGGAGCGACGCGGATATAGTAAACGGAGAAATGCGCGCACGTGGGCATCGTGGATCAATCAAGTGTCGGAGCTGTGTGCGTGGATTTTAAGGATGAATTTTTAAGTCTGCCGAGAAAGTTGGATGTAGACCGGTTGCATATAGAATAGCGGCATTTACTTCCCGATGAAAAGCAATTGTTTTCGTCAGTGAAAAGTTCTTTAATGTGCCCAGGATATAGATAACGGAAATTGGAATAATTGAGTTATCGGAAATGGAAACTTTAGTTGCCAATATGAAATTAATTTTTAAAAATCCGGCGTTAATTGACGATATAATATATAATAGTAATAAAAAGACAATATAATACACAAATAGAATAGCACACTCGCGTTTAGCCTCGCTCGGCTCACTACACAAAAGGCTCTGTGCTCACATTGCACATATAATATACTAATATACCCTCTCACTCTTACCCCGACAGCCCCGACACCACATCTATACGGAAAAAGAAGTCGCAGCCGCAGCACCGAGCGAGTGTCGCAGATGTCGAAGCCGCAGCATGAGTATATACCGCAGCAGCAGCAGCGGCTCGCGATAGCAGATGCCAGATAACGCGGCCGTGTCCGCTAATATCCAGCGCGTCCAGGCGGCACCGCGGCGCGATATGAATTTATTTCTCATGCCTCGGCTTATTTATACGAAAGCCGATAGCGCTGCGGAAGCTACTCGTGTGGGTGGTGGTGGACAAAGAAAGAGGGGAGACCCGATATTTATTGGGCCCCAAGGGAGAGCCAAGTGAGAGAGTGACCTTTGTCACATAGGGCTACTCGTTTTCTTTTGTGCGCCGCGGCGGCGGCGGCGGCGGCGGGAGAGAAAAAGGGGTGGGAGCTGTAACGGCGTGGGAGATTATACGGTACGTGCATTGTACGAAGAATGAGCTGATTGAGATGGGCGCGGGCCGAGGGTATATATTGATTGGGTGTGGTAGAGAGAGGATTGAAATTTCAAACGGTTTGTTGATAGCCGTATAGTTGAACGCATAGTTTTTATAAGGTTTATATGCGCAGAGTATATTATATGCACAATCGAAAGCTATATTGAATTGAACTTTATCAGGATTGCGATAAAGCTTTTTTGTTCATTTTATATATTATTCTTTTAAAATGCTGTATACAATTTGTAACTCATTATACCATTCGCAGCAACAAACATCAACGAAATCGATAACATTCTCTGAAATTTCCATTCGACCGGTTCCTCATTTCTAAGCCTTCTTCCTCGCCCATACACCTTCCCCTCCTTTATCACGCAAAAATAATCCATCGAACGTACCCAGCGCGCGCACACACGCGGATCGTTAAATCCTCTCCTCGACCGTAAACTCGCACGCACGCTATTATACGTGTACACGAACACCTACGCGCCCGCTCGGAAATTAAATTTAATGGAATCTCTATTCTGGCGCGCAAACTCGCGCCGGGTAGGTATAGGTATATAGACCAGGAGTGAGGGAGAATTGGCTGCGGCACGAGCGAACGAGCGTGCGACAGAATGCGTGCGCAGATACGGGAGCAGGAGGCCATTGCCCCAGCGCTCAGCGCCAAGAGAGAAAGAGACGGAGAGGGAAAATGCGAATCGGCCCAGTAACGGGTAGCTTGACGACGACTACTTTCACGAGTAAACTTGTCTCTCGAAGAGTATGGAGTTTGCCCGCGTGAGGTTGCATGGGATTCTGCGTGAAATAAGCGAGTTTGAACTTACGTTACCCAAGGTATTGGTTGGTTAGGCTAATTTGTTGCGATTGATAACTCACCAGTAACAGAAAGAGAAAATAAAAATTAGAATGATTTTTCAATACAACAAAAAATTTACAATATAATAAAATATATTGAAATTATTATACTACAAAACAGACAAAACTTTTTTGTTCTATTAGAAGGGCAAAAGCCATATATGCAGCGCAACACCTTTTTTCCCCTATACATATCACACCCTCCCTTGCACTGCACGTACGCCTCGCACGCATATATATCCCCCCACGCGTGCACTCGCGACTCATCAGCTCCGCACGAGCGCCTCGAAGTGCACGAGGAGATATATATCACTGGCTCCGCGCCTCCACGGTATATAACAAGTGTCTCGCGATGCTCTCGCGAAAATGAGCGGGGAGAATGAGAGCGAGTGGGAGTATAGCGAAAGAAAAATCGATCATCTCCCTTGGCTGCACCGCCGCTCTCTTTCTCTCTCGAGGGACAAAGTGCGCGCTGCACTTTTACGACGACGACGACGATGATGATGATGAGCGAGTGATTTTTCAAAAGAGAAAGGAGGAAACGTGTGCACGTGAATTTCCGAGTGTCTTCAGCGCCGAGAGACGCGGACGAAAGACCGTCGCGCGATGTTTAAGGTCACCAATAAGTGAAAAGATGTCGACTCGATTCTTATATACTTGTGTGAGCTTTAATTTTCGCACTTTCTACCAATTCGCAGAAAAATCCTTGATTCCCATTAACCAGTCGTGTATACGAACGACACCCATATATCCACTTCCCTGACGAAGCCTATAACCGCCTGCCTATTAACGGACACACGTCATACCGAAAACGCGAGGCAGAAAGCGTGGAGGTATATAGCGAGCGAGCAACAATCGGTAAGCCACGTTACACCGCTTTCTATCCGTTTCCCGTCAATTAGCGCAAGCGAGCGAGCGCGCGCGACCCTGATTCCAGTTATGCGAGTGCATCGCATAATGGCCTGTCGAGCGACTACGGGAGTTCGCAGTGTGTATATACATGTGTGTCGTTCCGGATGCAAAGTATAATTACCGAGTTCGCTGGCGTTATATCGATCGGAGTATTCGTTTTCGAGTATTTTAATGTACTTTAATAAACTTGTTTAATGAAAATTTGATATGATATACGTAACAGTTACTATGCTTGAAACGGTCACGTTCTACTACACCGCAGTGATAAAATTTCCCTACTTGTATCTGCTTCCCAAGGCCGATAATAACTCATAAACCTCAACTTACTCTTCGCGCACGTCATAAATCTCGGCATCGTCAAGTAAAAACCTCGTCCCCATCATCCAGTTCCCCTGAAAAACCGTTAAGGTCAGCCGCCGCAACAAAGCTCCTCATTCACGGAACACCCCATATATATACACACGCGTGCTCTCCATATTATCCACGTGTTCGGCACTCGAACCTCCTAACCCTTTTCTCTCTCACACACTCGCGCACGCATGTGTCTCCGTCGTTTTCTCGGCGGCCTGATGGTCGGTCGGCTGCTGCCGCCTCGTCTTCCTCGATTTTTCTTGCTCCTCCTCTCCCGTAAGCCTCTTTCTCCCGCTCTTTTTTTCTCTCTCTCTCTCGATACGCAGCGTCGCCCGGGCGGCGCGCGCGCTTCCCACGGGAAAGAAACAAGCCGCGAGAGCGTATACACGCCGCTTGCGAAAAACTCGTCTGCGCGCAAACCGGAGCTTCTCGGCGGCTCGACGTTTTTTCTTCTCGCGCATGTAAGCTGTTGCTGCAACGGTTGATACATACTCGTTTTTCCTTTTTGACGGCGACGCTCTTGTGATATCGAGTTATATTATATATACACGGACGCGTTATTCACGCGTTATTCACGCGGATACAAGTATATATGAAGGATTTTTGGGAGCGCTTTGTCGAGGAGGAAGCTCACGCACGCTCGATTTGTATATATGGTTTATATATAGCAAATAAATAATGATCAGTGCGCGAGAGAACGAGAAGAGGGGAAAGTGCAGAATAACGCCAATATTATAATAACGCGGACGGCTGCAAGATAAGTCGCCGCTGGTCTCCGACAACGTCGTTATTAATGAAAACGCTCTGTCTTTTCTCCATTCAAGACGACGAAGTGGGGGAGAGAGAGAGCCACGACGCTAATGAAAGCTCATTCGCGGTCATTAACGACTCTCCGCTGGCCGTGCACTTTTGTTTATCGGCTCTTTGTCAAACCGCACACACACAGACATGAGAGAAAGATGCAGCGCATTCAATAATCTCCGTCCCCGAGGTTCTAGAGGAGCAGCTGTATGACAAAGGCGAGCGCAAGTCGCGTGCTGCGACGATAATCGCCTGAGCATGTAGGCTTATATGCGCTGGAGAGGATCCTATAGGTATAGCGTACTGTGTGTGTACACAGTATATTCTTTGGTGAAAAGGATGCGAGAGAGAGAGTCGAGGTCGTGGCCCTGAGAGAGCAAAGTTGTAGCTTTTGTGCACATCACGGGCTACGTGCGATCGCGCGAAATCACGCTGCAAATGTCCCTCATCGTGCGCTGAAGGCGAGATGTCGCTTTGTTGCCTGCTGCAACTGCTGCTCGCGCGCGCTGTATGTCGTGATTTAAATTTAAAATTGTGGATTTCTTTTTTAGTTTTCTTTCTTCTTTCGTTACCTTGGATGAATTAAACGTGTTCGGATTATGCACCTGGCAGATTAATCGGCTTTCCTTATGTCTGCAGTGATTTACATCGTAAACTACCTTTATATATTTATACCTATACTATAAGAGTGTTCCAGCAAACTACAATACTATTAGCGACGCACGTGGCCGTATGCCATTCCCCATAAATCTCCATAAAATAGAGAGAAAGATAGAGAGAGAGGCGACAAAGAGACATCCTCTTCCGCCGACGCGAAGCATACGTATAATATATATGCACATAGCCGCTGTCTATACACCTACACTGCACCCGCGAAAAAAATGTGCGCGCGACATCCGCTCGAGCCTGGCATTTTTCTCTCGCCGAGTCTCCAGCTCATAAATAAACATTTGCGCTCATGCGTGCGCGCGAGCTTTCGAGTGGCCTGCGTGTGCATCATGTATGGCGAAAAAAAAGAAATTAGCTATAGATAAGACACGCGCGCGCGTGTGTGTATGCCAGGAATATATCGCGCGCGAAAGACGCGTTCGTATGTTATTGTTATCGAGGAGTGAGTGTGAGATAAGCGCGTCAATCATCGATAGAAGTATATTATGGGAATAATTGATTGGTACCGTGGTGAGAGACAGGCCAATGCTTTAATTGATGAGTAAATTGTATAAAATATATTATAAAGGAATGAAATTTCATTTGATTCAGAATATAGAAAAAGGCAAGTGCTGAAACAAAATGCCCGCATGACTCATAAATAAATTAATCTCGTATTTGTACAGCTTCACGGCCGAGTAATAATTATACTTGAAAAAAAAAAGCTCGAAGAGCAATTTAAAAGCCCTGACGGAAGAACCTCGCGGACGTTTTACCAATACCCATCAACCGTCGCGTCGCGGTCGAAGAAAAGCGAGAAACGCGCAGGATCGAGCGTCGTACACAGCCGGTCAAGTTTGACAATCCACGGGGGGCCCAGGGCATTGTTTTTTGCCCTCTCCTGGCTCTTTGCCAAACCGTCTCCCTTTCTTCTCTCAGTACTCTCGCCCGTCCGATCGATCCGCTCGCGGGAGACTTTTGAATTCGCCGATTCGGCCAATCTTTTTCACGTCCCAGTAACTCGCTGCTGCTGCCTGCGGCGATCCTTACGCCTGGTTACTTTGCCTAACGTCGTTTAAATTCTATTAAGGTTCGAACGAGTGAGCGTTGCTGTATTGGGTTTCGGAACGCGCGCTCTCTTCTCCTTTTTTCGCGTCTCCGTATTCGGCTAACTATTACGTAACGCAGCGGCAGTCGAGAAGAGAACATCCCCATTTACGAGAGAGAGAGAGAGAGGGGACCGACGACGACGACTTTTTCTTTGTGCGCGTAAAAGGAAATGTGCTGTGCAGCCGAGAGAGCTGGAGGATGTTCGGGAGTCGAGCGCAAAAAGTTTATTTCGAAGGCGAGTGTGGTGCACGCGTATATACGTGTATAGAGGAGAGATGTACGAGTGTGTTTAATGGGAGAGAAGTAAGCTTTTTTCTTTGTTAAGGTTTAGTCGCTCGAGATCTTCATCGGCAACGCGTTTGCGCATCTTTTTCAAGGATAAAATATACGTGAAAGTGTTTGAACATCTAGTTTTACTTACATAAATAATACATTCTTTTCTTATAAAGTTGTACCGAATTCACTGCTAATTAACAAACATCGCGGTCCATTGGAAAATTCGAGAAATTTCCACACCGCAGTACGCCAGTAACGTAATATCGAAACTTTAATTCAAAGAGCTCGCTCGCTCTCTCGTTCTCAAAAGCTCCAATCAACGCTGCTAGACGCCAAAGTACACCAAAGAAATTCAAGGCGCGCACGCGCGCTTGCTCGCACCCGATACCCACTATACTACACCCTCGCATCAAAGCTCTCTCTCTCTCTCTCGCCGCGATCGTGAAAAGGCGAGCGCCCACGCCGTGAAATGCCTCCGGCGCTATAAACGAATTTTTTCGCTCGCTTCAAAAAGACGCGGCGCGCGCGCGTCATTGTAACTCGACGCACAAACGCGCGTGTATATACCTAAGAAAAAGGAGAAAAGCTGGCAGATGGGCACAGCGCGAAAAGTCGCTTATTTGCATATAGATATATCGAGGAGAAAAGCGCGCGCGGGCTGCTATGTAAATATAAGGAAACTTAATTCGACGTGCCGGAGAGGAGAAGCATGCTGATGCTGCTGGTTGCTTCCTCTCTCTCTCTCCGCACACTCTTTCTCTCTCTAATGATTCATTCAGCGCTGGACGGCGAGGGAGCGCTAATTCAATACCGCGCGCGAAGGTCAATTCAATTTTTCGAGCTCGCCGTCGCCATGTGTACTCTGTCTCGGTGTGCGTGCACGCGCGCGTCAAAGAGGCTACAAAGTGTTTGTGCGCTGGGACGTTGCGCCGCGACTGTTATATATGTATATTTTGTTTTCTCTGATGTCAAGGTAAAGAGAATTCGCGACGAGGGTTGAACGCGAGGTTCGATTGCCCTTTTTTTTATTTTATCTCGTTTTCAGCGTGCTTGGAATACAAGCATTGAATCGGGATGAGCGGATATATAAAACTTTTTGTACAATGTGTTCGACAAGTATATCCTTAAATTTGCCGTGAAAATCTATTCGCACTGTTACGTAAAATAATCTTAAGAATTTTTGTACAAGAAAGGAAAGAAGATCGCACTACACACCGTTACCGTCTATGAACGCTTATCCCCCATTTTCACGCCTCCTTTAAAAGAAATCTGTATCAAAACTCGTTTGGAAAAGTTTTCGCTATAGACGCTGCAAATCAGCGCTAGCGCTGCAGCCTTAACCGCTTACTCTCTTTCTATCTGTCGAGTCTATGAGCGTGTCGTGGCTTTACAGCGGCGGCAGCGCACTGCTGCCTTGAAAGAGGTCGTTGTCGCCGTCTCTCGTCCAATGACGCCTGTCTTCACGCGCGCGCACTCGCGCAAGAGAAATAAATTGCGCTCTTTTCTTCGCCTCTCGTCGCTCCTTTTCTCTCTCTCTCATCTCAGCAGTGCGCGGAATTAAAATCCCCGTAAATTCCCGCGAGCTGAGCTATAATGCTAAATTTATTCAAAACGCTTTAAAAAACGCGCGCGCGCACGATATCTCTCAATGGCAATATCGATTACTAATGCGCGGCACGGCGCTACACGCGCGTGGGCAGAGGAAAACAGGAAGCGCACGCCAGGATTTTTCCGATAAGGCTTACCAGCAGTATATATGTATAGATATGTTACAGGACAGAACGCGATATATACTCGTATTCGTTCCGATCGCATCGACGTCCAAGTCGCGGCGAGAGAGAATTAATTGACAAACCCTCGCGTATTCTTACGTACATATATTTATACACACACGCCCGCTTTCGCATTGTATATCTATCTATCCATCCATCCATCGGAACAACCAGTTCTGCACGCAACGACTTCCAATCTCCGTTTTACGAGTGTACATAGGTATATCTATATGTATATATACGCATCTGCGCGCCGGAAATACTAAATCCCCGCGCCGCGGGACGTATAATGCGGTCGCCGTCAATATCGCGTGTATATCGGCTCTGCGAAGGTATAAGTAAAGAGGGATATAGCGCGCAAGAAAGGAGTGACACCGACAATGCGAGCGCACAGAACACATCACGATAGATCGCCGGGATAGATTATTATCGGCGGAAGAGAAGCGAGAGTCGGATGAGTTACGAGCCATAAAGCTCGCGGATGTGTCGTTTTTGAGGTTCTTCTTTGATGAGATGCGGCAGAGCAATCAGGGACGGGGGGGACAAAAATTGCGGGTTAGTTGGATAATAAGCGAGGATTTATGTCTGTGCGTATAGTTTTAGTATAGCGTCTGCGCGTTGTATTGAAATGCATTTTTTGCGAGAACTTACTCGCACCCCTGGGTATTTGGTTCCAGACCTCGTTGAATGATTCACTGTTTAAAATACCCTTAAATTTAAGAAACATTAAAGTTACAAATTTACTGAATTTTGAGAAAAATGTGTGTGAACGTAATTTAATCTACAAATACAATTGTTTGATATAAAAACAATAAAATTTCGGCACAAATATAAATAAATACCAAATTTTAAATTTGATTTTTCCCGCCATATATGTGCCGCCGGTCAGAGTTCTTGACATTCTTGTCACCACAACTTGACGTTGTATCGAAACTTGTATAGAAATATTGTATCGATTATTGTCTTGAATATTCAGTCAAGACAATACAATATCAATATTAATCTTGCTATATCGTGCAGCCCTATCACCATCGTATAGGTCTGAGACAATTGTCTAATGTAAAATCAAACACGATTTATGGTACGACGTGCATTTAAAATTATTATAAGAAAATGTTGCGTTATACTCGGTACATTCTATAGTATGAGTGATGACAGGGACATTTATAGTTTGCATATCAAGTAAAGGCCGGTATATATATTGACGGAAATGAATGAATGAAATACGAGCAATAAAATCTCTACCGACTTGCATTCTTCCAATGAACACCGAACGTAAAAAACATAAGCTAATGAAACTATATTATCATTAAACTTGTACCGTACATTTACGCCCCAACAAAAATAAAAAAAAAGAACACAACCATCCTCTTGCACTTTTCCAAGTCATTCATCAACCTATACATCCTTTCTCCCCGCGCAGATAACGAATCTCTGATATAGCTCTGACAAAGAAGAGCGCCGAGCCTATTAGAGAGCTACGCACAGCTTCTTGCCGGGGGCGCCGTCGAACTACCTCTATATACTCTCTTTCTCCCTCCGCAGGAAATGGAACGTCCGTGCAGGGGCAAAAATGCCAACGGAGAGAGCAAATGAAGCGCGTCGGCAGCCGAGAGGAGCGTCGATTAGCATTAATTTATCTTGCACGGCCGAGCGAGCGAGCGAGCGGAGCGTCTCGGTATATATATACATATATGCGATAAAAATCCGCGCGCTCGCGTCGCCGATGCGTAAAGAAAAGGGGGGCGCGAGGGAAACCGGTCCCCCGGGTTTATCTAGTTCGCGCGTGAGCGAGATGTATAGAGAAAGAGTAGCCGAGCTCTGGATCTTGGATATACAGGTTTGCAGAGAGCAGCCGAGTCTCCCTGCTATACGTTGTTGCACGCGGCGGGAAGAGGTTTTTTCTTCCGGAGCAGAGCAGCAGCCAAGGATTTTAACGTGGCAATGCAACGAGTTGTAGTACATATGTGGGTGAGTATACGCGCAGTCGTGAGAAGACGTGAAAGCTGCGCCAGTTTACGACTATGGTGAGAGAGAGAGAGAGAAGGCCGCATGGGTATAATTATTTTTCTTTTTGCACGCAGTAAGTTCGACGTCTGGTACGCAGCCCAAGTCATTTTCCTCCGCTAATTAATCACAACCTAGTTTTAATTTCCCCACTGTTATTGTAAAATAAGAATTACAAACGAATTTCTAACCCACGCGGGATTGATTCACTCGTCATTCCCCATCACCCGCGCGTCGGTCAATGAATCGCGCAAGCTTTAATCACAGAGAACATAGCGCCGCTGCGAGGGTTCGACTGTCGAAAAGCGCCTTCGGCAGCTCCCGGGACTTTTAACTGTCTCGCTCTCTCTCGCTCTATCTCGCGCACTTGTCCTCTAATTATCACCTCGAGAGTGAACGCGCGAGAGGCCGTTTCGGGCGCACCCCCTCGAGTTCCTGATGATGTCGCCTTCTCCCTCCCCATTCGTTGTCGTCTGCTAGCTCGTCGCTCTGTACACTATAGCTTTGTCGCACGGATGATGCGGGATCGAAGGGGTGTGCTACGAGTATCCCGAGAAATGGAAGTTTTAACGGTTAAGGGAAAAATGGCGAACTAATGGTTATTGGGGGAGAGAATTCGGAAGCAGACGGAGGAAGAACTTATAATGAGGGTGTAAAAAATGGAATGTGACGCAGAAGAGGGAATAACAGAAATGAAATATCTGTATATTGTTATTTGAAAGCGTGCCAAGAGGAAAACAGCGCCGGAGGACACGATAAGAAACCAATGAACGTAAAAATTCACTTTACGACGCGCTGGTTTACGGTCTTCCTTGAATTTTCCTATTACGCACAGAAACTTGGTTTCTCCACCGACAGCCTCTGCGATTAATTAGCAAGAAAATCTATAAAGTCGCGGCTATATTCATTCCCGATTTCATAGTTTGGAAACCCTATTTACAAAAAATATATATAATCAACTAACAATAACCCAGGCGCGGTCGTATCATACACTGCCGAATTTATTAGGCGAAACTCTCGCGCCTGGGGACTCGGTCAACTTTATTACGCGACACGTGCACACACGAGATCGAGAGACAAAGGAATATAACGCCGCGCGAGAGACGACGGAGGGTCGCTGTGGTTCGAGAGGGTAGGTAGATAGGTATTATACGTATGCGCGCACCCCAGCGTCGAGTCACATAAAGCCTGCGTCGTTTCTCTTCTATTGCCGGAGCGCGAGGGAGGAGCCAGCCGTGCGCGTATCTATATTTTTCTATTTTCGGGGGGGCTTTTACGGCGCCAGTACCACCACACACTGCTTATCTTCTTTGTTTTTTTTCTTCGGAGGGTGACGCGCGCTACATCATTCCTGCTCTCATGCTTATTGCTCCTCGAATGATATTTTTTGCGGTTCATTGTTTATTCATTGCCCTGTACTCAAAAGTATATAACCATATACAACTTTACGATCCTAATCAGAGTGTATAGAGCTTAAATAATATTACCTAGCTCGATAGTATATAGTCTCTCGCGTACGTGTACCCAAATTTAACCAGCATCAAATCCGTGCGGGCCCTCAACTCCATCCAACTCGAAAGCCATTTCATCCCGCAGTGAGATCGTTACTCGCGTTAACCGCACATCTGCCAGACTCTGTCGCTCTGCGATCTGCATATAATACCGAAAATTAGACCTCTGTATACTACATGGTGCACAGACACCCCCGAATTATTTCTGGTCGCGCGCGTATCGCCTCGCTGTAATCTCTCTAACGAAGCTCGCCGGCAAATCCAATAAGCGCGCGCCCATCGGATACGCGGCAGAGGAGCACGCGCCGAGATAGCATCGCTGCCGTGCTTGTATAATGCCGAAAATACGCGGCGCGAAAGGGTAAAGAGAGAGAGAGGAAATTTTCCAGGTGCCGAGAGCTTAAACGAGAGAGGTTCTTATAATCCTGCGGAGTGCGAGAGCAGCTCTGCTGCTTATATTCTCCTCCTTCCGCTTTAGACGGCGGGTATATAACGAGATGGAAGTGGATGGGAGCGCCGCGAAGGTTGGCGCATTAAAGCTGCAGCCAGACGTGCCGCGGTAGAATCGTCCGGTGTTACTGAATTTATTTTTGTCGCACGATATGTGATCGTTAAATCGAATTATTTGATATATCGTTTCGTGTTTTCGCCTTATGTTAATTTAATTTCGCGATAATCAATGACGCGCGTGTGTAGTGGGATATATACTAGTTCGACTCGTTTGAAGATGGTCGAGTAAGTTGCGGCGGAAATTGGATTCATTCGGCAGGTTCGAGTGGAATAATCCACGGAATAATATTGCCAGGACATTCTCGTTTTGGTCGGACAAACACGAGAGTGTATGAGAAACGCATAAAACTCGAAGCAACCGGAGCCCACACGATCGTCCCTCGGTAATACAAGAAATCGCTCGAGCCTATATATTCATTAATCTATTACATGGCTGAAAAGGATACACTCGACTGAAACTCGAGAACGCGAGCATCAGCGAAGAAAGGATACAATATCGAGTGAAAATTCTTTTTCGCGATAAGCCGCAGCAACTCTTTACCTTTTCCGGACTCAAGATTCTACACGCTTTCTCGTATAAGCACACTTTCGAGGAACTTTTTTCCCTCTTTCACGAAGAACTACCGAATTCTAGCGGCATCCGCGCGAATGCAGCAGCCGGTTTTACCTCCCCGTCGCTGAGTGGAATACCTTGTTACCGAAGGATTCCCCAAGTCGTCCCGTATGTGCGACGTATACGTGCATTCCTGGCCGTTCTCACGGCCGAGGGCTCGATATGACTTTTTCTTGTAAGACGCCGCAGCGCCACGCGCGTAATAGGTATATAGAAGAGAAAAGACGAAGGAGACGGAATAGGAGTAGTCGTCTTGCAGCAATCTTATATCTTACATATTTCTGCGTGTCTCCTGGGATTCACTTTTCTTGCTATACAGGTGATATTTGACGTTGTCTGGGGCCGCTTGTGTTAGCGCTTTCGGTTTATGGAAGAGTGGACTGCTCGTCTAAGCTTGTATTATCGAACTGACCAACTTTTATTAGACGATATACTAACCCAATATTTAAGTAGTAAAATACAACTCTTGAGTCTTTGTTCAACAATTTACAAAATTAACTGTTTTGTATATTAGAACTGTAATAAAATGTTCGTCGCTTAAAGCTCCAATAAACAGGGGACCGCACACGGTCACCCGATACTTCATTCCAGTAGCAAATACAACCTCCTGACCGGTAGTCGTCCAAAGCAGCCTCGTACACGAGCGAGCGCGCATCGATTACGACATCTCCCCCGTCATCCCGACAGAAGAGGTTCGCCGACCGAACCCTCTACTTTTTTCTCTTCTCTTTCTGTCCCTCCTTACGCTCTCTCAACCCAACGACGACGACTCCTCCTCCCTCGCTCTATATATATACACGTATACACGCTTTTAGTTTCGCCTCCGCGATTCCCTTCGGCGAATTTCCAAATCGAGGACTCGCCCATGCAAATCTTTCTGCCTGGCCCCCTCGGTTCGACACCGATGAACCGAGGACTACTCAGCGCGACGAGTGGAATTTGAAATCTCCTCTTTCTTTCGGCTGTACAGTCGTGCGGGGCTCCTGCTGCTTGTAGAATAGTATATATATATATAGTGAAAAACGTTGAGTAAGGGCGAGACGGAAATTCGAAACTGGCGGGTGAGACGACAAGCGTTTCTTCTACTTTTCTTTTGTCGGGATACGCATTTTTTATGCGCCGCTGATTCCGCCAGCGAGGGAATTGGGATGATGTTGGTTTTCGCTTTGACGCCGCGACTGCTTCTGTTTTGAAATATTCATGGCTGATGCTGCTGCCGCTCGGTAAAGTCAAAGAGTGTCAATATATCCGTGGTGAAAAGCAACTCGAATATAAAATCCATTGACGCTTGGAATTTTAAATCGCAAAAAAACGCGTCCGCATATAACTTATAATACTCACCACTCTGTACCGCGTTGTTAGAAAACCCATTAATCGCATACCATTCGGCAAAAAAAACGCTTACCTGAAACAAAAAAGCAAAGAGTTTCTTTAGTTATACATATATATTCGTTAAAAAACACAGCATTGAAAAATTCAAAGAATTTCCGCACGACTATCCTCCCGTATACGAGAGAAAGATAATGAAAAAAAAAGAGAAGAAAAAAAAAACGAGTTTTCGCCGTGCGAGCTTTCCAACGCGCGCGTAACGCAATCGCACGTACCTACACGCGCGCCTTCACAAAAGGCAAAGAGCGCCTGCGGCCGCGACGGCGAGAATGCCGATGACCTGTTGCGACTTCGCTAGAGTCTGTGTGTATCTATATATCTCTCGTTGGAAAGGCGCGTAACGCGGATTCGTTACTCGCTGTACCTACTGCAGAAAACCCGTTCGACGTGCGGCGCGTCTCCTTTCACGATGCGTAATGTCGTACGACGCAGAAGAGAGGAGGGAAAGGTGAGAAAAATAAATTTATTGTCGAAGTAAGTGTTATTGCGAGAGTCAAAGCATTCCAGTCCGGTTCGAGCCGTGTTCGCTATATACAGCCGGGGGGATAAATATAAATATATAGCCGAGGCGCTTGGGTGTACGGGAAAAAAATCAAGTACGCGGTGTTCAGATAAATCATACATTCAATGAATGCGCGCACCGGGGGGACTGTTATATTGATTTACAGGTATATAGGAGAGCAGCTCGGGCTAGTTTGTTCGTATGTGTACGGCGCTTTCTAAGCGCGGCGAGCGGGTGAGAAAATTATTTTACTATCGAAAAATGCGGGGAATAAGGAGCGTCGTCGGAAAGTCGGCCGCCGCGCGCGATGCGACCATTTTGAGGTCAGCTGTAATGGGAGAGAAAAGTGAATGAATGATCGTGCGCGTGTATATAGTCGTGTTTTGTATAGCTACGAGACGTTAAGTTGACAAGTCGAATATCTTACTTTCACGCAATTATCCCTGAGTCAGAGGCTATTATTTCTCGGCGCGAGGTGTCGCTGATGATGGGGCTGTTAATGTACCTGCAGCTTGTATTTACATGATGGCGTGTAAAATATCATCGATGTATTTGTTTTAGTTGCAGGCCTATAGCGCACATGTTGTTGTGGCTTCGAGAGGGAATAAAGTGATTTTCTTGCAGCAATTTATACGAAAATGACGGATATATAAAGGTATTGTTATTTGCATGTTTTCGGTGTGATAAGTTGACACGGTGGCGTTGTTCAATTTCGAAAGTGCATGATTTTATTATAATTAATGAAGAAAAATATTCCCCTGTGCTAAACTGTACTTTATATTATTTATAATTTAATTAAAATCGCGGAAACCACGTTTGCTGAATTACCTGCATATTTATGAATTGCCATTATTAAAGAAATAAAATAAATTATGAATTTAAATATATTCAGCCACAGTAATATTCCAACCATTTACATAATACAATTGTGAAGTATACACACGACTAAATGGACGTCCCATGACGTCAAATACACACATTAACGTGCAATTTTCCATTGCGGAATCACAACAACACGATTCAATACAACTCTTCAAGTGTCCCACAGCGCGAACCCGGAGACGCGCGCAGCTAAACCGAAAAACTCGTTTTACCGCACACGAGGACAAAACGCTTTCGCGGCGGCTCAAAGAACGAAATCTCCTTTGTGCTCGTCCACTCTTCCGCGCTCTCCTTTCAGCGAGTGTTCATCGCTTCACCATCAAAGAAAAATCCCCCCCAGGTTAGTTTTCTCACTGTTATATACGCTCGCGAGAGCGCAAAGCGGCGGAAAATTCGCGAAAACAGTTATATATATATTACTATAGGCGAATATAAGGGCGAGGCTGTAACGAGCTGCAGCGCAAGTGAGAGACACGTGCTCCCCATTGTCGTAATTGATGGAGAGACTGACAGGCCAGCAGCTGTTCGTTGCGCGAGACAGTAGAGAGAAATACGAGGTGGTATTGCAACGACGAGAGAGGAAAATGACAGCAGCGCGGAGAGAGGAGGTAGTTGGTAGACGAGATACGCGACGAGTTTGTTGACATTTGACTCGACTGAGCGAGCTTTGTGCGGTCGTAGCTATTCTCACGTCATTTTCTATCCGAGCGAAATAATCCTTTCTTTGTGCGGAGATTTCTATTGAGCTGGGATCGCGTATCAATAGTATGTCGCTCTCGGTTTTTTCGTTTGATAGTATAAAGTAGTAACAATAATAATAGATATGTATGATTTGAAAGATCGATTTGAAAATGCAAAATACAATTTCCTGTAACTTCATCATCGCACCAAAATCTATGTCTTATCAGCGAAAATTCAACAAAGCCAAAAGGTCTTTCAACCCATTCAATCTCAAATCCGCAATCCCATTAATGCACTTGCGAAATGAAAAAAAAGGAAAATCCCGTCAAACGTAAACCGGGAGAATCCCCTCATCCAGAAAAGCCCCCATACCACCTACAACTAAAGACCCAACGAGATTTCCCTCAGCACAGATCAAAAGCAGAATCGCAATCCGATTGCGCGCCGCGCGATGCGAGGAAGAAATTAAGCGACAAGTCACGTACACAGAACCGTGTACACGCGCGCGTGCCACCACCACCCCTCGGAAAATCGGAGCCCTTTGAACCTGTCAGCTCCGGCCTCTCGCCCCAATATATACATACACACACATACAACCGACTTTTCCTTTCTTCTCTCACTTGGAATCGCGTCACACTCGCGCAATCAAGCAACAGTTTCCGCCCCCGAGATTCAGCAGCTGTCGATCGCTGAGCGATATTCCACTCGTGGATGATGGCTCTGGTCTCTTTGTCCGGTGAAAAAGAGAGAGAACGGCAATGGGGAGACGAGGGTGAGATTGCCGAAATAAAAGTGTCAACTGCAGGGAGAAAAAAAAAGTGAAACGGGGGAGTACGTGTAGTGGAGTTAGTCTATTCTGCGGCTTCTTTTGAAGCTTGGAGAGAGGGGATTTGGAAAATGTCGTAATTGGTTTTGGGAGATAACGAGAGTCGCTAGGGGGCTTTCGAATTGGGGAGTATATAGATTGTTGCCGATTGATATCTAAAAGATTGGATTGGTCATTTTTATGGGAGATTGATTGAAAATCCGTTACGTAAATTTATAGAACGTCGCACTATTGAACATTTTTTTCAAGCATCGTATATATAATTGTATTATATATCATTCTATCGCTCATTGTTCCTCGTATATCAGATCAGAAATTTAAGCAAAACCATTCCCATAACGAACCGACTGCTCTCTGCTTTTCACTTCAGCTGTCGTCTTATCGAAACCATTCCAATCAGATCTGATAAAAACTACAATAATCGCGGCAGCCAACAGCAGTACAAAATTACCCATCCATAACCACGCGATCACCTCGCGCGCACTACCAAAGAAACAATGCCAACGACTTCCCCCCAACAGCAACTCTCGCACCTCTCTCTATCCCATTAAAACCATCACGATCGCCACCGACAGTAATTACCTATCTATAATATACCTCACTCACTCGCTCGCTAGCAACTATAGGAAAACCTCCAATGACACTCCCTGAAACACAGCGAGCGAATCGATTTTCCCTCTCTCTCGAGGATTGCGCAATTCGATATATAAACCGGCCGCCGCCGAGCGAGGAGGAATCAAAGAGCGAGACCGCTATGCGATCCTGCCGCCGGCAACAAACAACTTACATAACGCGCCGTATATTTAACCGAGTAGTTTACTACTACTACTACTACCGATGACGACGACGCGCCGCTGGCGGCGATCGGCGCCAGTCGCGACGACGAGGAGGAGGAAGGAATCGGCGCGCGGACGGTTAATTAGACGAGCGGGCTGCTGCGCGATTGACGACGAAAATGGTATGCTTGTGGGTTGGTTTTTTGCGCCCTGACTAATTGCCGGTATCGTTGACGATGGTTAAGAGCGTATAGTGGGGAGAGGATATAGTTTCTCCAGTGCAGCGATGAATTATGAATTTTCTAAATTATTTATGTGCTGCAAAATTATACATACACGCGCAATCAATTTATAATACAGCAATAAATGAAAAAATGAAAATACTCTCTATGATTAAACGATAGTTAGCTCCTCTTTTGCTACTTCCGTTTTCAATTTCGCCATTGAGCAGAACGCCAAATTCATAAACAAACTGATGTTATATAACTCGCCGCTGCCTAGAATGCAGCTGCGCAAAAGCTACCGCACACGAGAGACGCAAAAACGTGCATACCCGCACACGACGCGAACACGTGACGCTTGTTTTTCTGCCTGTCCCATACCGGCAGCGGTAGGTATAGCTCATCGTTGTAAAAATAATCCATCGAGCGCTCGCGCGGTAGTTTTCCTACGTCCCGAGATAATTACCTCCGGGCACTGCGCGCGCGCGCATAATACATTGGCCCGTAGTTTTCGCATGCGATCGTGATGCCAGAGAGCGCGCAACGTACGCGGTAATAGTAGTCGTAGGTCATGTTTCTGTAGTCACGCCAAAGCGTTATCTAAGCCGGCTATATATACAGACACACACACACATACACGCACACATCTATAGATCTAATGCACGAGCGTTGTTTTCCCGCGCGATAATTGCTAATGTAGTATGTATGTGCGTAGTTAGATTACGAACGCGAGTTTTTGCCGGGACGAAGTGGAAGCTTGCGAAGTAAGAAACTAATGGGTGAAGAAATTTCGTTTGAAAAACATGCCTAATGGATAATTTGTGTGTGTTGCGCTAATGAGTCGAATTGTAAAAGTGATATAATAGTCTTGCCAAATTCACGAGTTTTATTTAATTAATGTAGTTTTACTAATATATATATACAATGACTTTCGATGTAAATTAAAAGGCAATTCAATTGCTTATGTAATAAAATTTTCAATAAGCTCGAAAGTACGTTCAATTAAATCATTATCACCGCCACTAATAAAGTTCAATCATAATTTTCGCGACTATTATTAGCGAATTTCACAGATTGGCAGAGAAACAAACCGCGACGAATCGCGCTAATCTAGTACGCCGGCTATATTATATACCCACTCTCCTCCCATCCCGCTAAATCAACCGTACGCTCTTCACGCCTCGGACCCTGGAATCATTTCATCCGCCTCTCTCTCTCCCTCCGCCAATAGAATCTCAAAACAGCCGAGATTTATACGTCAGGTGTGCGTGCGCGAACGACATCGCAAAAGGGAAAGAAGAAAAAAAGAATGAAGTACGAAAACCCAAACAGGAAAAGCATCGGACTGAACGAGTATAGAGATGGCGGCGATGGCCACAGCGCTATTTCTCCGCGAGTGCAGCGCGATAAAGATAGCCGAGAGCGCGCCTACACACATGTATGCCTGCGTGCTTATATATCGCGTGGGACTATATAGTAGGCAAGCCTAGAGAGCCGGTAATAGCGCCGCCGCCGCCGCGCGCTGCGATATTATATGTGCTGACCTAGCCTAACACTCTCGCACGCCGCCGACCCTGACGCGCGGTCGTTGACTGATTATTATGCATTCGCACTCGCATGTATGTGTGCGCGTAGGCGCGCAAGCTATACATGTGTGTAAGCCTATGCACTATTGGCTCTATGCGCGCGAGCGAGCTATGTACGTCCGTGACCGGTGCCGTGGCTGCGTTTAGCCGCGACAGATGGCGCGCGCGGGCGTTTATTAACGAGAGGATGCAAAGCTCCGCGTCGAGCGATGCGATTTTTTTACGACTCTCGATATTATTATGGCCTTCGCGTGCATTGTTCTCTCTTCGCGATATTCTAGTTTTTTTTTGCGTTTTCTGTTTTTCTGGGATGCTTTGGGTTTTACGAGGAGCGCGAAAACAATGCAAAGCCGATTTTGCGTTTATTTTCGAAAAAGATATATACTTTTTGGTCGATGCAGCGAAGTATTTCGAGAATGAAATGCGTAAAGTCGTAAAATTGAACGATATATATATATTTACTTTGAGCGCAAAAATAACGCAAAATAGCCATTCGAATGTCAGATTTTATTACTTCTGTCTTACTACTCGCGACTGTTTCTACTTATATACACACACCAAACAATTTCCACTCTTTTTTTTCTACTTTTTTCAATCAAACACTTTTAAACTACAGTGTTCAAACTTAAAGGCCTTATTAAAGAGACTCCTCCAACAATAGCCACTCGTTAGCACATCGTATCCGGTCGAGAGCTATACGTCCTATACCCCCGTAAACTTCTCAAACTTCGCAGTCCTCTCCTCCTCGCGCTTTTGGCGTCTCTCGGACAGTCGCGGGGCGCGCTGCAGTGATTAAAATAAATTTTGCAGCAGCCGGGCATCAGGCGAAGTTTTAATGGCGGCGCGCCTAGCGAGAATATCCTGGCACTTGACTGCTCTCCGAGGGAAATTTACGAGGCGCGGCGCCTCTTTTCTCTTTCGCTTGTGTCTGTATATACAGAGAAGGACGGCCTATTAGCATTGTTGCGATTGCTCGCGGCTAAATTAAGCCTGGGCGAATTTTCGCGTAGATCGGGCGGGTATAGCGGTAATGAGAGAAAGCACGAGCGGATGGTTAGAAAGGCGGTAAACGGCGGTATTGTTTTTTTTTTCTGAAATAGGTTTGCATGAATGGCTGCGGCGTGGTATATCGTTTATCTTTGAAATGAAAGTGATAAAATAATGTTGAAGCTCGCATTGAATACCATTTTTTTTGCATAATATTTCTCGTTTAATTAAATGATTTAGAAGGATAGCGTTGAGCTTTCCCCTACCGAGCGACTTTAATATTCCATTAAGACAATGTTCCCGTAAATTTCGCATATACCATTAGCTCCTCCACCACTTCCCCTTCCCATCAAATACATTTCATTGATATGATTATCGCGTCTGTTTTCGGAAGAGACCGCAGTATAGCAGCAGCTCGTCGCGGCAAATCGCCCGTGAAATAATTAAAGCCCGGCGCACGCGCGCCTAACGAGCGGAAATTAAAAAAAGTTCGAGAAAGCTTCGTACCGCGCGGTTATTTAGAACAAAAGAAAACACGCGCACGACTTCCATTTTCGCGGGCCACTCGAGCACGAAACAAGTGGCAAGTTTTCTCGTAATTCTTATTGGCTATAGGACACGAATAGAGAGGGAAGCGGTTAACCATAATTGAATAGCCTTGAACCCCAGACGCGGCACGTCCCGTCTATATTGCGCGATTGTCCCTGCAATATGCTCTTTCTCTCTTTCTATTCTCTATCTCTTTCTCCGGCTGTCTATCTCGAGTGCGACGCTCCGAGGCACAGTCGTAAAAAGCGGTATATGCCCGTCGCGTGATATTAATGTTAATTTTGATGCGGAGAAAGGATAGTCGAAAATAATATATATAATCGAAACGTTGTGCGGGGGAGTAATAACGATAAATTCAATAACAATGAGGCGTTAAATTTAAGCCTGAACAATGGGATGGTTAGAATATAGTAATCTATGCTCCGCAAAGGTGAAAATGTAGAGAATAATAGTTTCTTCAGAAATATTATTATTATTATTATTTCTTTTTTGTACTCAAGTGAGCAAAATTTATTCGACATGTTAATTCACTCGTTGATGCATGAAATATATATATCTGTGATCATTAAAATTCCCAGGCACGACTTAACATCTCTTTCAACAAACATGTCGAGATAAAAGGAACACATAACTACGAGATATCATCCACGCGTCTAAAACGCAGCCATCTTCATCGCGAATCGCAGAAATCAGCGCATATACAGCTAAGGCAAAAAAGCTTCGCCGTTATAATTCATAGCGCGCAAACGCCGTAACATCAAAGTTCACGTTCATTAGCGTCCCTCTCTCTTTCCCTTCCCTCTGTCATTTCTTAATCGTCCCTAATTAGATTTGTAAGCCTCTCTATCGCGTAACGTCGTCGTCGACGACGAGACGCTATAATACGCAGCGGAAGAGGAGGAGCTAGAGGGACGGCGCACACTCGCGTGCTGTCGCTGCGCCTTGAAAGGAAAGCGCCGCCGTTCCATTATGTCGAGTCGCGTCTCGTGATTTCATACGCGACGACGATAAAACGATAAAATCGCAGGGGATTTATATGCCTTGCAGAAAGATAGTACAGTCGTCGTAGTAACGAATCTATGTTTGCGCTGACAAATCGCGAGGAGCGGTAGTAAATTTCAGCGTACGTAAAAGTATATATACGGACAAAAGTGCGTGCGTGATTTAGATGATGCGCGCGTGATAAAGTCCGCTCGGCGTTTCGGCAAATAATAATAGCGCCTGCGCGTATAACGGAATATTCAGAGTACCGGAAATGCGTAAAACGTATTATCGATCAGAAAGTTTATTAGTCATAAATTAGAGAGAAGTATGTTAATGGCGCGGCCAATAAACAGGGTTACACTTTCTAATTTAGAATAAACGACGGTCTAAAAATATAACTCTGCGCAACTGATTTGAAACTAACTATACCAACCATTGTTTCCACAATGGCCGCACTAAATCCTCCTGCGGCACAGCGATTAAACCTTAAGAGAGAAAGAGAGAAAAAGAAAATTTCTTCCATCTGCCAAATGAATCCCACTGACAATCCTTAATCGCGGCATTAGCCATCCGCAAGAGTGACAAACCATCGCGATTATCAGGCGAACTGGTCTCCCCGGAGTAACTATACAGCGCATATAGACGACACAACGCGCTCGGGACCTCTTACGCGGGAATTGTATATACCAACGTCGTTTTTCAAGCCGGCCGAGCACGGCACCCACCTGCCCACACTCTCCTCCTCCTCCATTACGCAATTTCGTGCATACTGTCTGTGTGCGCACCTCTTCCTTTCGCGAAAGAAATTGGCCAATTTCACGTGCCACGACGTGTATAACCTCTCTACGGATTTATGTTCTATAGATATATAAAAACGCTCGGCTACTATATATACGCGAACGTAAGAGAGAGAAAGCCCGGAGTTTACGATGATGAGACGATTTAGAGGGTCGAATAAACGACGGGGCCGCTTGTTAACATGCGCGCTCGCTCGCCGCCCGCGCGCGATTACATCGAAAATGACAGTTTTACCGCGCGCGCGCGAGAGAGGCTCGATAACCCATATCCGGGATTACCTAGAGCGCAATTACACCGGCGGCGAGGCGGCAAGTAAGGAGCTCCGGGAGGCTCCCCTTGCATATAAACTAGCCGAGCGCCTCGTAAAATTCGAAGGGACGGAGCTGTAGGTATATACTCGATCGCACCCTCGCGCAGGCTCTGCTGCGGTTAGGTGCTGCTGCTGGTGTGCGCGAACGCCTGCGTGTCTACTTTAAACTTCTTTATTCAATTTTATTCGCCGGCCGAATGAGGGAGGAAATGTTTATTTGTTTCCCGAGGCGGTATGTTATACTACTTTGATCTCGTATATAATATAGCGGTGGGGAGGAATCAGTTATTTAGAAGTTTTTTTTTGTAAATTATCCTATTTCTGTTGGAGGTAAAGAACCCATCGTATATAGAAAACACGAACAAACTGCAACCGTAAACACGAAATCGCGTGATGTTTTCACCTCCCTTATATACTAATTGATTCTTCCTGATGACGAAAAAGAAACGTGTTTCCAGACGAGCTGGAACAGGGAGTAGGCTCACCGCGCCCCGTTATTATACATCGCACCAAGCATATTCTGTCCCTCACACTCGGGGCTTGGCCCGAAGAAAGCGATCGAGAGAGAGATGCCACATTGTGTGGTGGCGGCCTAATCGCGCCATTGTCTACTCGTGCGCTCCAGACGCCGTCGATGATTGTGACAACAAACGGCGACAGCGAGGAGTAAGAGCCGCCACGTCTCAGTGCTCGATTGTCTCTCGCAGGAGCAGCCGATGCTTGACGCGCGAGAGGTACACACATAAGGAGCCTGTTTGTCCTGGATTTTCTCTGGCAATTACGCTGCTGGGAGGTTATTTTTGGGTAAGTCTCGAGAGCCGCAGGCTGTTTATGCATCGGCTGGGTTGGTTTTGTCTGACGTATTCATCTCTGTAACAACAAGAGCTGCACGAGAGCGAGACAATATACAATATTTCTGTAATTATTGTCTCGCTCTTGTAAATTCTTGAAAATTTCTCTCTTATCTTGGTCTTGCCAGTCAATATGAGAAGTCTTGAAATTCTTGATCATATTGAGTTATGCAGACGTTCGACAATAAGCGAATAGATTATTTAAAAAAATCTTAAACCTAAATAGGCAAAGGGAGGCGAGGTTCACGTAGATGGAGGAGGCACACCGAAGTTAAATAGTAAGATACAATAGTACAATAGTTGACTATTTAAAAAAGAAGAGGAATTAGTCACGTAGACGTGCGACTGTATTCGAGTCGATTATTTGAAAGATTCTTTAGCCAATAGCCTGCAGACGTGAGGCCCACGTACAGAAGGGATTTATACAGACGGGAGTTATACAGACGGGAGTTGTACAGACGTGTGTCTTTATGTGCGAGTTTAATTCATTGTTTATTCATTTACTCAGTTATTATGATTATTTCGATAAATTATTACGATTAGAAAATCTTGATGTTGTATCGATTATTGTCTTGAATATTGAGACAAGACAATACAATTAATCTTGTTATATCGTGCAGCCCTAGTAACAACTGCCCACACTAATCTCCATTGCACGATGAAAATGGTATAGTTGATATAAAACTATTATATTACAACCTTTATGCAATTACCACCTACATACAATGTTTCCATAACTTATGCAATATTAATCAACGCTCAATTACCACGGTAGTAATCATTCGCTTAGAACACCACACGCCATCGCAGCATATGTGTGTGTGTGTGTGTGTGGGATGTGCTTCGCGCCAGCAACTTTCCTCGCCACCCACCGTGTGTGCATTTATTCCTTGCAGTAGCTGCGGCCGGCATTTCCCCAAGCATAACCTACGGCTCTCCTCCTCGTAAATTCCACGGCAACGCACCGAACTCTCCAGCTCCATATTCATGACACGGCGAATCATCCATCATTACCAGCATCGTTATAATTTAATTTACGCACAATTAACAGAGCGCGCGCAGCAGCAGCTCCACTTTAGCGGCGCAGCTTAGCGCGAAAAAAGAAAAAACAGAAAATTACAAGGCTATGCGCATACATATACACACACACACCCAGCTACTGGATTTACCGCACGCAGCAGCGGCACGTTCAGGACTATACTCGTATAACGAGGCCTCAAGACGCGCCTGCAGCGTGACAGATAGGCCCGGCGTGATAAGGGGGAAAATCCCCCTGGCCATACCGACGTACGTACATATATATATTGCTGTCTGGCGCGCGACGGCGCAGGAAAGTCAAGGCCGTTGCAGCCGCCGCCGCTGCTGCAGCCGACGTCTGCGTCGCGGTTCGCTCAACTCGACGCCCCCACGTCTATGTGTGTGTGTGTGTATTATATGTATATGTGGAGAGGCAGCAGTCGCCGCGGTCGATAAAATCGTCTGCGCGCGTGCGCCGTGAGAGCGACGCGCGCCGAGCGAAAGGGGCTCGTCAGCTGCGCCATTGATCCCCACACCACAAGCGAGCGAGCGAGAGAGAGAGCCAGACTTAAAGAGGAAGCAGCCGAATGAAGGTCGTTAATTCGCACCACTCGCTTCCTATGTGCACTGTTCTCTCTTGATATATATTATGGGGTATATATGGGTAGAGGCGAGGTTATGAGAAAGTGCATATTATATAGAGGAGAGATGAAGCGTGTATACGCGAGAGCTGGCTAATATATACTCCGCTGGCCGAGTAATGCTCGGTTGGTTAACGATGCTGCTGATAGTGGGCGGAAAACCTCCACTGTATAGTCGATGAAAGTCACGACTGTTTATAGTTTTATTTCGAATTGGAGAAGGTTTCGACTCTCAATTTGCAAATCTCTCGTTTTTTTCCCGAATAAATAATTACTTCCCGCGGAGCTAAACCGGTAACGGTGTTCGCGTCTATATCTCTCCCAGCGCATATATCACCCGCGCGTATATATATAATACATCATCATTCAAAGCGATCGGTGCATTCTTTCAGGTTCGGTATATAACTGCAGTGTGTTCTGCTTCATGCCGCTGAGAGAGCGATACCCATCGCTTTCGAGGGTTCGCTCGCGAATTCAGTACGAATAACATATATACAGACGCAGCAACAGCAACAGCGGGAATCCCATGTTAATGGGACTTCCTATACGCGCGGCGCCGTTCCATTAGCCGCGCGTACTGTGCTCTCTCTCTCTCTCTTTCTCGGGCGCTGATCGTTATTGATGGGCCGCTCACGTACACACATATCGACGCGCGCGCAATCCTTTCGAGAGATATCGGCAATTGATTTATGGAGAGTTCTTTTTTGCTGCAACGACGACGCTCCTCTTATTCCTGAGATTTATTAACGACGGCGGCGCGGGGGGGTGGGTTTATGGTTGGAAAAAATTCGGCAACACCGTCGAGTCATTATTATATACCGTATATAGCTGCGCGGGGAGCATAATCGCCCAGCGATTTTTTGCATATAAGCGTCGAATCGTAAACCTCGCGCGCTCGTAAACACGGTTATCGCGTCGGGAAGAGCGCGCGACGCGGAAACAAAGAGCGACGGCGTCGCCTTTAAAGCCGAGCTGCCACTCCTATATACGGGCGCGTTGGTAGAGAGATAGAAGAGAGAGGGAGAAAGAGAGAGAAACTTTAATAAAGAAGGACGTCGTCTTCCGCGTCTGTTCGCCGCCCGGAAACGTGCGACGCTGAGGTAACAGAGAGAGGCTATATAGCATTATAACCACTCGCGGGAAATTGAGATTGGATCTCGTGCCGAAAATACGCGTCGGCAGTGTGGAAGAGTTGAGCGCGGGTACATCGTACGACTATGCGCGTCAGCTGCGGGTATAAAAGGGAATAGTCGGTACGTGAGGGTTTGTAATGGAGTTTTGAGTTTTGCCATTTCGACTCGTGCCGGCACTCTCAGATGTCTCCCGATACGATTCTATTTTCAGCGCGCTGTGTAATACACTGTAATACACTCTGTTTATAGGTTGGAATTTATGTCTGCGATTCTGCGAACGCACAAACAAAGCTGTGATAGATCAGAGACATTGTACCGACCGTATAAAGTGCGCGCGTGTATCTACGTGTATGTTGTTTAAGCCTATAAATCAATAAAACGTAACTTGGCGCAAAGATATATATGTATACGTACAACACCGTAAGAAAGTATAAGCGCGTATCTATAGGCGTAGATGTATACAGAGACGACCCTTACGAGAATATCATTTGTTTGCGAAATACCAGTGCGCGCGAACGGCAACTTTCTTCTATACCTTATATAAAAAGAGAGTCCGAACTCTCAAGACTTACACTCACACAAGTATACTTTTCGTTGAGGGCAGCCTAGACTCGCCGGCGAATAAAGCTCCGAAGTGAGCAAAAACAGATTGGAGAAAAAATTGAGAACGTCAGTCGGCCAAACTCGCCTGCTCGTGAGTGTCTATAAAATATATATATATGTGGATATACATTATGGTGGGAGAAACGGAGGATGGGTTTATTCGCGGCGCAGCGCAATTTTTCAGAGCCTCTTCTCTCTTTCTCGCGCTGCCGCTTTCTTTTATATACGCGTCTGATCTTGAATGCGAGTTACGCGGGAGTTGCCTTATCCCTTAAGTGGAACTGATGGATGCCTTTTTCTGAATGCTGAAATTGGTATAACACGGAGTTATTTTGTTGTCTGGCTCGGTCTGATTACCGCTCGCGTATATATATATAAAAGTACAAAACTTTCACAACGAAAATATTATATATCTCGAGTTCTGTCGGATGTATGCTTGAGTAATTTGCGAAAAATACACTATATGTATCTTATTATCAATCCTATACCCAAAGATGTATGTATACAGTGGCGCCTAATCGTCTTTAATTGAAAATTTATTATCGTCCAATCGGCGCTGCGCTATCTGCGCCGGGCCAGCGCGTTCCTATCGTAAATAACCCGCTCATGCAATCTTCCCAGGCGATCGCACGCTGCCGGCGCCAAATGGCAAATCGATCGCTATATGCTGCAGCTCGCGCGAATTCCCGCGACGCGGCGTCTAGACGAAAGGAGAGTTTCGGTGCGGAAAAACAAGTAGAAGACCCGGACAGAGTGTCATACGTAAGGGGATATAGTGTGTCACGTTTCTCGGGATTTCTTCTTTTCCATGGTTGATTCTTGTCTTTATAGCGCGTACGTCGCATGTCATCGAGTTTAGAGTGATTGGTATGCAAACGAATTTGCTATAGAGAGCTACGTTTAATAATAAATCTAAAACGCTGTTCCTTATCAACCGAATCTCTTTCATTCGATATGGAATTAGCAGTCGGGTAGTAAATACTCGAGAATCAAGATTAAAATTTCGTATTCAGATCACTTCGAAATCAGACGCCACTACGCGTGCCAACCAGAATTCAGCATTACATCAACACGAAAAAAGAAAGCCGCCCGCATGAGAACGCGGTCGAGACGTATAGACATATTGCTGACCTCCGCAGGCGCAGAGAAAAATCGTCCGCCACGCATAAATGGCAAGCGATGAATCTTGCCCCACCGCACGCACCAATTTCCCAAAAAGCTGGCCGCGAATATAAAACAACTCATTACGGGACTCTAATTAAAGCCTCCGACAGTCATCGTCGTTGTGGCGATCAAGACATTTGTCGGTGTCGATATAATTCCTTGCATCTCGGCACGTTGTATAACGCGAATCTCGTTACGCGTAATGGCTTTCGCCGAAGTTATTTCACCAAGACGCGCATATGATTCCTTAAGCAATCATATATAGCAAATGATTTATCGCGTCTATATGTATACAGTGAACCGAAAACCGTTAGCCAACGAAGCGATATAATATTAAATAAGAATTTCGTCGACGAAATATATATAGGGATATGGGCTCTTAATTGACAACGATTATTCGGCACTCGACGTAACCGCCCGCTGTCGGCGATAAAGATGCGGTGGCTCCTACTTATTCCCTTAAGAGCGAGTCTCGAAAGAGAGAGAGAAAAAAAGGTCGGCGAGCTGCAAAAAACGGCCTCGACCGCGCACACGTGTCAAGACGACGGCGGGCGAAGGATGATGAAGGAAGAGTAGGCGGGCAGAAATAAGATAACGAATGATGAGCGAAAAAGTGGCACGAAAGGATCTCTAATTACTCGCCGGGCGTCCATCGTCCCCCCCGAAATTCGATTTTATTTGCATTTCATCAGGTCGTGCGTGCGTGATAAAAACGCGGTTTATATATATGCCCACCGCGCGGCAGCTTTAAACACGCGATAAATAATACACTGTACAAAGCAATACAACACTCTTTCTCTCGCTCATAAATTGAGCCATAAACTCGGCAGCCAGCTGTAATACGCGCGCTCGTGTCCCGGGAGCGCCTTAATTACGCCTTAATTCGTCACGCGAAAAGGAGGTGCCCTCCTGATCGTAAAAGGGTTCTTCTTCTTCTTCCTCCTCTCTCTCTTCTCGTGCTTTTTTTTCATCTGGCCCGCCTTTTCTCGCATTCGAATAAGCGACTAGAATATATATATACACACGCCGCCCATCATCGACCGCATTGAGGCAGGTCCCGGCCCCCGCGGGGAAACTCGACTTTCCTCGTACACACATATACACATTCATCCCGGTTTCAGCGGGGGTGGATTTCAAGGCCAGCCTAGTCATTTCTGCGCCAGACGACGCGTCGTTCGATAAGCGAGGCGGCGGCGTATACGGTGACGAAGCGGCGCGCGTGATGGTGCGGGTTGCGTAAGATGAGGGTTGAGTGGGCGGGCGGGCTGCTCGCCTTTTTGTTTTTCAAGGTTCTGTTTTGACGCCGTGAGCGGGATATATGGATTTTTCGTGGGTTCGTACAGAGCACTCTGCTCTTGTGATACATAGTTGGAGTGTGAAGCGAATGTTTGCGGTTGATGTAAATGTTTGTCAGTCGTTTTAGAACGTTTTATAGAAAAAGCATTGTTTATATACCGCGATAACAGTTAGTACTTAGAGTAGAGCGAAAGAAAGCGTGAGACCATTGAGGCACCGCTCATCAAGGCAAACTTCCTGCGCCCCGCTTCCTCCTCCAACGAACAAAATCATCGGACCACGTTGTATATATTGAATTACGCCCCGACGCGGTTCTTCCCCTGCACAACAACAACACATCACGTTCCTTCGATCTCTATACAAGGCTTCTTTCTCTCCGCATGCCTGCACTTTTAATCGCGCTCACAAAGCGCGCCCAAAGCTGCAACTTCACTATTCGCATTAGTCTGTATAATATACGCTTTGTATATACACGAGTCGCGATCGCATCAGATATATATATAATAATGCACGCGAGAGCGAAGGAGTGTATAGGAAGAAAGCGCAGCAGCAGAAGCAGCGGGGCATCAGCGCGAGAGAGAGAGGAGAGATCGCGAAGCGATAGGTCGACGCGCGCAATTATTAATTCTCCCGCGGCTGCTTTCACTCCCACCGTCATACATCAGCCGCCGTCGTCTGGGAATCGATGTTCGGCTTAATGGCTGACACGCGCGCGCGTGCGCGATGATAGCCCATCGACATCGCGAAGCCGCCAGAGACTTTCAATCCCAAAGATGGCTCTCTGTCCCTGCAAATTGGATTTCGCCGCCGCTCATCGGCATAATAAGCGCGCGCGTCTCTTTGTTGGAATATCTCATAAGTCAGAGGCTGTCCCTGTGGTGCAGGCTGGCGCCGCCGCGAGATCTTTATCCTCATTGGGAGTAGGAAAACGCCTCTGGAGAGTGGAACACTGCACATCTACCTTGCGTGGATATATATATTCGAGTTTTCACTTTGGCGATGATCTTGTCCCCTCTCTCTCTTTCTTGCCTATTAAAGCCGCGTCTGTCGTCGGACTTTTCTTGACACGTGCGGGCGGTTATAATACACATGCGTGCGCGAAGGCCTTGAGTTAAAATACGAGAGAACCTCGTGCGAAAAAGATTAATAACGCGTTTCCATATAGGCTCGAGGATGAAATATATTCCATAGATTTTTCATCAAGTAAAAAGTCCGGAATTTTAAGCGCGCAACTATACAGGATCGATAACCCCACGCACAATTACACATCCAGCCAGATTTACGGGTCTCATTATTAACCCGAGGGCAAAAAAAAGAGCAACACGCGAGAGAGATCCTTTCCACAAAAAAACCTTCATTTTTCAACAGCTAAATTCAGCGCCGAGAACAGTTATATATACACACCCACCGCGCCCACCCAGCTCGTAATCAAAGCGGACTTCACTAGCGCGTATTATCAGGCTAATCGCGCGCTCGTCTTCTTTCACCTTCGCAACAACAACAAAAAATAACAAAAGCACCGCTGGCGAACGCGGGTGGCAGTCATATATATGTATATACAATAGCGCTAATTTATCACGGCTCTCCGAAAGCACAAAGGCGCGCGAATTTTTTCCGCGTCGCCTGCAGGGGGTCATTTCCAAGGTAAATTGCGAACGCCAACGATGTTATCAACGAGTGTGTGTGTGTGTAGTGCCAGCTCTCGTGTGAATGCGAGAGAGAAAGCCAGGAGGAAAAGTGCCGATCCCTCTGCGAGCTGTTCCACCCCATAGTACAGTTGCATGAGGTTGCGCCGACGGGGTTATTGATTTGCGCGCGCGAAGGTACGCGAATATGGAGTATTAGGACGAGATTACTGTGTATAGGATATATATTCATAGGAGCTATAGAACGTTGAATATTATTTATTTATACCTGCCCACATAGATATTTCGAAGGGGTTCATGGTCGTAACGATGAATTGCAAAATTTCAGTTATACATAGAGATTTTAAGATTATCATATTTTTTTGTCGTCTTATATCCGGGCAAAAAATCTTATAGCCGATAATAAGTGTCAGTCGGGAATTAGCCTCGATAACGGTTGAGTCGGTGTTACGTGGATACATATACGCGTCATTATACACCGATATTCTCATTTTATAATCCACTCGATTAAACCTCGACTATATTCACCATCATATGCCATGTTTAGGCCGCAACGGCGAGAGCCTTGATTTTTGCGCCATAAATTCGTTTACGATATATATTTCGCCCCCATAAAATTACGCGATAAAAGTAAACGACGACCTTCGTACGTGTATGTACAAAACACGGCGCATATAACCCGTAATTAGCTGCCCGATCAAGCCCCATGCGCCACACGACATACAGTTTCATTACCCGCCAATTACCCGCTCTGGCGTCGCATGCGGTGGTTTCTCGCGCCGTCTCGTGCGGGCATCATATATAAATTTCGAATAATTGGGTCAATGCGCGAATGCGCGTTGGGTAAGGTCATAGAACGAAAAAGTCGCTCATTCTTCGCGTGCGTGATGACCGTGTGTATGTGTATATATGGTCGTAAAAACCGCGCAAAAGTATAGGGGGAGGAGAGTATCTGATTGATGGTCGTAATAAAACGGACGATGATGATAATCGTGTGTGTGTGTGTACGTACCTTGATGTGATAGGAGTTGAGCTTGGTGCGCGGCAGGCTGTTGAACGCGCTGAAATCCAGGCGCCGGGAGAAGATGCCGTTCGCTCCGCAGCTCTGTCTGGAATAAGCAGAAAAATAATAAAAGTTAATTAGGTGTAATAATTAAATAAGATATCGTGCGATGCAAACGTGTGCCGCCGCTACTATATATACACGGTTTATGATATACGTGAGAGAGGTCTAATTGCGGCCTGTCTAGCCGCTTTAATTTCTTCTTATATAAAAAATAAACTGCGTTTGCGAAGATCGTGTGTAATATATAGATAATGTACCATAACATTCGATTAAAATCTACACATCCTGATGTTAGTTAGATTATTATAATACAGAATTAGCTAACATCTTATGTTGCTTCTAATAACAAAATTAATGTTGTTCTTTATACTCAGACGAAACCTACATATATTCAGCATGGCTGTCTTAAATAATTGAAAGCCCGTTTAAAATATACATCCCGGGCCGTAACAACTTCATCGCTCGACCATAAAACCACCAGCAGCTATAGCCGCAGCATCGCAGCCGAAATACATTCCGAATCCACGAGGGACAGCACGACCTCAGCGATCCCCCAAAATTACGAACTGAGCCACACCAACAGGACACACATGAATGCATCGAAATGGCGCTCGCTATAGGTGTTATACACTTCAAGCCACCAAAAAATGAAAGCTTTGTTTGAAACTAGGGGAGCGGCAAATTGAAATGTCGTCGTCGTCGTTGCCGCCACATGACGTCTCTGCCATTAAAATGTCGAGCTAATCCCACACCAATGGGGAATAAAAAGAAAGGAGGGGAACCGCGCGGCCTTGCCGGGACTTTTTTTTCACTGCTTTGAGCCTTTTCGCGTTGAAGAAGGAGTAGGCCGTGTGTGGGTGGGTGAGAAAACACTTTGGATTTGTGGAACCAAATACCGCGGAGAAGAATATATGTCGCGGAGAGAACAAGAGGGCAAACAAAATCCGTGAGCCCGTTGGAAATTCGAGATAACAGACAACATGTGTGCGTGCACGCGAGGAGAGCTGCTGATGTCTGTTTGCGTCTCTTCTCGAGGCCAACGCGTGCGGATAAAGGTATAGGTTTCGTATACAAGGTGACCCGGTGTGATCCGTTCGGTGTGTACCAGGCGAATTTCCATTTTGGCTTGTTGTCTGTGTCTCGGGGTTTTATCACTGCGAACGCTGACTTTTTATTATAGAAGATTCACGATTGAGAGAATGGCCTTTGAAAAATAAAATGAAACTCTACACACAGACACGGCTTATTAAAATTCGTGCATAAATTAGCAGTGTACAGTTACAGGAGAGGATGACAAGAACCGCCCAGAAACAAAAAATCACATATGGCCCCGGCTATAAATAGAAATATCCCGTCCGAAAAGATATGTGAGCTAAAGAAAAAGCATAAACAGCTTTATAATTGCTTAATAATTCCAAGTGGAAGAAAACCAAACATAATATTTTTCTTCGTTAAGGAATGTTTATTCAAACGTCCCACCCACTCGATCTATCTCACACGCACTGGCTATCCGTACAAAAAGCCATTGCGTTTTGCGACAAGAAGAATTCTCTCGATTACCGCGGCAACGAAGACAAATCACCCGAAGAAATGCATGATGAATCGATCCTTTTTATTCGCCGCCCGCATACATACGCCGCGAGCGAAGTAAAAAAAAAAAGACGCCGAGCTATATAAGCCAGCAAAAAGAAACGCGAACAAGGAGCGCGCAATCAACGCACGATCGTTTATAGATATATAGGTATACAAAACCGGATAGCCCGCGTACACGCGTATTATATGCTCGTCTAAAAAAGTGGGGAGCCGACCTTGACCTTGACACATGCGGGCCTGTCGCCTTTATTTTCGGCAAGGTCACATTAATACGCTCGCGTACATGTAAACACACCGCGGCGAAAAATTTAAGCTCGTATCTGGTATATGAAATGGGAGTGACGAGCAGTATGTGTTATGAGTAAGTGTGGGTGATCTAATCTTTACCCGTTACGTAATGTGTTGTTGTGCGCCGCGGTGTGTCCTCATATAAGCGCGTCGAGAGATCTGGAAATATATACACGAGGGTTTTAAATATGCGATGATACGCGTATACAGAGGCGGGGATATATATATAAGGTTCACCGTTACACGAGGAAATTATTGCGCGCAGGAAGTTCGTTTGGGCTTTATCGCGATGAGGTTTACACGCTTGAACGTTTGATCGCGAGGACGAGAGCGAGGAGGCAGAATATATATATAGGTAAGGGTTTTAAGATTGCGATAAGGTGTGGCGCGCTGTTTTGAATTCGTTATAGTTGGTGATTCAAGACTTTTTAGGAGTACAAGCACGTGTACTTCCTACTTTTGCTTTTATAGTCCGCGTACACAGTATAATCTGCGCGCTGATATATACTCCTCGACGAGTTGAAAAACAACTTTATATATAATCTTTTACTTTGATATAAGCATTTTTTTCCTCTCCAACATTGTCTATATTTCTACATACCATTTTTATTTTTCAGGAAAATAAGAAAAGGGTTTAAAAAATATTGCTACTCCCGTAAAAAAAATTTTATCCGGAATAACGTCTCATCCTTCCGCACAAAACAAAAAACCATCCTTTTAAACCACAGATATATCCAGGCATGCAGTAAACGTCGCGGACGCGAGAAATAAAACGACGACCCCACAAAGGCGCGCGAAAACGGAGGCGGAGAAAGGAGCGCGGAGAACGAGAGGAGAAAAGGAAGAAGGAAAAAAACGACGGCGCGAGAGAGCTCACTCGGGTCGTTATGCAATCTTCGTAACAACGCATTTACCGGCCGGCTTAAAAAGCGACGCGACGACGACGCGGTAGCAGTGCAGCCGGCAGTAATATGGCTATATAGAGAGCACGCAGTGTGCGCGTGCAGTGCGCGCGAGAAAGCTCGCGTACAATTTTCACGGCGAAGGACGACCGTCGACACCCGACTCTCTCTCTCTCTCTCTCTCTTGAACAATAAAGGCCCCCCAGTAATTGGAGGCAATACAGTGTGCACCGAGCCGCCGTAGGCGATTACTTTGACCTACGCCGTGCGAATGGCGAGGGAGGGAGAGAGACAAATATTTTATTTGTGGACCAATCAATGGTGACTTTCACACTCTGCAGCGACGAGTGGAAAACAAGTGCCAGTGCACTGACAGGCGCGTTATTCGTTTCTTTTCTGCATAAGTTATTTTTTTGTCAAAATTTGAAAGGCTAAGAAAGCATTCGCTTCTGCACGCTCGTGTTTTGTAAACACGTTTTCTTTCCGGCGCTTAATTGACTTGGAACGGATTTTTTGGTTTACTTTCGAAGAGGATCCGACGATTTTTTCTTTCCTTTTTTCCTTGTGTCTTGTTTTTTTTCGGCTCGCAGCCGCTAAATATACGCACCGTAGATCCCCGAAATAGAAATCGCGCGCGAGCGAACGAAAATAAAACAATTATTCGCCTTTTCGAAATTTCGAGCTCTTGCGATACTACAACAGGCGGTTACAAAAAATCGTTGACCGATCGACTCCTATTAAAAATATTTTCTATATAGGCATACCTGCGTGCCGATTCACTCGCGACCGGTTTCCTCGTGCGCCTCCCTCGTAATAAAGGAGCGTCGGCCGTCGCTACGAATCGGGCTCTACAGGATTATTATTATTCGAGTCCGGTTGTATCCTCTGGCCTTCGGCTCGAAAATATACACACTTCCTCCTCCTCCTCCTACCTTTTATTTATCATCATTATTCTCCTCCTTCTGGCCACTTACCGCGAATCTCCGCGTGGGACTGTTCATGCTAATATACGGCTTATGCAAATTTGCCCGCGCTCAGCGGCGCGCGCAACTATAATATGGATTCATAACGCCGTACGCTGCTATATTCTATTTTTAGGCGGTTCTGTATAAACTTCGGGAATCGGATGAATCAACAAACGCGCATGCGGTATTATTATCTAATCGAGCGGAATCGAGAGAGAGAAGGAGAAGCGCCACGGCGAAAAAGCGAGCGCGCTAGAGTATAACGGTTGCGTCACCCACATCATAGGTGCGCGCGTACTCGATGGAGAGGGGGCTTAACTTCTTTAGTAGAAACGTGCTAAAACGCCGGCCCGTTAGGTTACCACGGCGACCTCATTTCTGCGCCTCGACTCTATATATATACACAATTGGGTTTAGAGACGGCGCGTCGATCAAGATTTTCTTTTTTTTTTTCTGCATTTATTACGGGCGCGTGCCATTATGATGATAATCGGACGTTTCAGCGCGGCGTCGACTTAATTAGTACCTTTACTGCGGATGCGTTGAAAAAAAAAATAGTTTCGACTCGAAAATAAGTTTTATGACTGGCTTGAACTACTGCTAGATGAGCCTGGCCTTATTTTCCTTGGCATATAATACTGAGAGCAAAAGGCTAGATTCTTTTGGTAACTCGAGCTGTAGTGTTCATAAAAACGGGGAATAAAAATAAAAAAATTTTGTGTTCCTTTTCGGCTCGTATAATTGAAATTGCCTTGAAAATTCTGACCGTAAAATTTCGCTTATAATATGGAACTGGCTTTATTTCATACATATTTTATGCTCATATTTGATCATCTACGTTTACGACCTTGGCATGAATTTTAAGGTTGTATAATAAAAAAAGAAAATTCATATATATATATATAGAATTTTATACTCGTTTATTTTCAGATAAATTCACCTTTTACTACTAAATTATGGAGAAAAACTTGTATATACATTAAGCAAAACCGTGGACATAACCGAACTCAACTGTAAATTAACTAATCCCAAGCTAATAGACAGATATACGAAAGGTAGTCTCTCTCTCCTATTGATACAACGACCGTGTCCAATATTTACGTATTACACCATCATTTACATAAAATAAGCGTTACACTCTCCTCCAGTGCCCAGAGCGAACTTTATACACTTACACTCGTCGGTTTAAAAGCTCTAAGCGGACTCTCTCTCACAGTCGAAAAAAAGACGCTATTATGTAAATTTGCACACCACTTCGCGTCGTGAAGTTTGCCTTCCACATTCTCGTGCCGACGCGAAACTTCGCGTGAACACGTGCGTACGCGCATCCACGCGATCGCTATCGAACGTCCCGCGTGCTCTTATGCAATTTATTATGCGCGAGGTTAGTCAACGGTTCGGTACGGTAGTATAGCATAGTAGACGGAATATCACGCGAACGCTGCACGTGAATCGGCGACGAGTTTACAGTGCATAGTTTCCTCCTTCAAGTTTCGAAAGAGGGAGAGATCGGCGGTATGTTTATACGAAGAATTACGCGGCACTGGTGTTTTCGATCGTGATGGCTCTTATAGGCGCAGTTGTCTTTAAAAATGCGCAAGAGCGTGCTATTTTTAAATAAACGATCAGCCGGCAAAACAAGATAAAAATATTTGAGCTCTGTGTGTTAATTGCACTTACATTGTCAAACAATGCGAGCTATAAACGCGTTTCAGAGTGAATTATAAATACGCGCTTATCGCCGTTCAGCGCGAGAGATATTTTAATTATTCATTTAAATTTAAACAAACGAATGCCCGCGCGTTGAATAATTCCTCGGAGTTTATAGAGCGACGTTTACTAATTTTGGCCACGTTAATTTGCAAGAAAAGCAGAAATAAAATTCGCAACGCGAATAGAGAACGCGCGGCTCGTAAATCAATGAAGAATTATACATCTGCGTGGAAAAACAGAAGAAAAAAAAAATCGTCAAAACATCGTAAAGATAAATCAAACGTTTTATTTCAATGTTTTTACAAAACAATCGCGGCGCGCGGTAAGAATTATCAAGAAGGCGATAAAAAAAAAAAGTCCCTCCCCCGTCTTGCCTAATATTACGACCATCTGCCACATTATTCGCAGACGTTCTCCTTTTTACATTAAATCAACCATTAATCTCGTGTATAGCGACTCCCACATTACCATTGAAAACTCTCGAACCTTCCGAAAATATGGAAAGAGAGAACTCACCGAAGCGGAGCGAATCGCCGTTGAAAAAAACAAGCCCGCGTCGATCCCGAGCGATAAGAGACGTACGCGACGACGAAAAATATCATCTCCAAAACATTCATACACAAGCAATTGCGCAACGCGATCGGTATATATATAATTAAACGCCGTAATTGCGTTATCTCGCTCGCGCTCGCATGATAAAGTGAATTACGTGTTTTTCATTCGCGAAGAAAGCCGGAGTTATATTTAAGCCTTGCGAAAGAAAAAGCTCAACAAAAACGTCTCCGAGAGAGAGAGAGTGAGGAAGTCGAAGACGGCGCTATATAGTATAGAGCCGATAAACCCCGACCGGTCGCAACAATGTTTTTCACTTAGCGGATTCGCCGCTGCATGACTCACCTATTGGCCGGGCGACTCTATACAGAGGAAAACATACATATACATATACACTATATATGTAAGTGCACGGTCGGTGTATAACTTCTCGCCGCGCACGCGATCCGCGGACGACAAAGTATTTTACGAGATATGCAAAATAGCTCCGGGGCCGCGTGTGTTGTAGGCGAGGGAGTCTGCGCCGGCCGATCGTAAAAAGTCATACGAATGACCGCCAGCGTATACTGCATATATATATTCATGTACGTGCATGAATAAATGTTTCGACAATATATATATATTGAGAGCCGCCGTGCATGATTGCGGCCTCTCGAAACTTGCCGCGCTCGCGGGCTAAACAACTTAATTTCTCTTCCTCCTCCATCCCACGCGTGATTTATTTTTATTGTCGGCGTTGCATCAAAGTTTTCGCTGATAATCCACTTTATATCACCCGTGACTCATATATATATCGAGCGCGCTTTATATATTCGAGTTTAAATCTTCGGAAAAAATACGAGCTTATTTCTGTGTATATATACGGTTTACGCGCCAGGTATATATACTACTATTTGAAAATGAGTAAGTGCGGGATGAATATTCATCATCGCCTCTCGGCACGTGAGTATCTCCCTTTTTCTTCTCTCTCTCGTCGTCGAGCACGTTTATCTCTCGCGCGCGAATGTAATTTCTCCGAAACGCGTCGAATAAAAAGTCCTTAAGCGATCGAACAAAGAAACCGTGTCTCTCTCCCAGAGGCAACGAGGAGAGAGAAATGGGTATAAGCGCAAAAAGAGCTCTCGCTGAAAAGTGGGAATAGTCTCTCTCTCTCTCTTTCGCCGTATATCCAGGATTCATTACACGATTTACTTACACGAAACGTGAAGTTCTTACAAAACTAGGCAACCGTCTGCCCCTAGTCTCGTGCGCGTCTCCCATATAACCTTTTTACAATGTACATAGAGCACGAGAGACACGACACATCCACTTGCCTCACTATATATTCCCACTCGAGTCTATTTTTAGACGTCGCAATACACGCGGCGCCTATAGGCCACCCCGAAACAAAGGAAAATCGTCATTCCGAATTCGAATTCCTGGGTGTTGTTACACACTTTCGCAATTCCCTAGATTGAAAGAGCGCTCTCGTGCGTGCGCGGCGCTATATACACATCGGTAGGTAGAGAGCGCGAGAGAGAGAGAAAAAACTTTGACGAATCTGCATATAAGCGCATGTGCGTGCGTGCGTTTCTAATTGTATGCTAATTCGAACTCGATCGGGAAGAGTATATATATACGGCATTGCTCGTATACTCTAATTAAGTACACACGAGCGATATGATAGGGATCTCGAATGTGTGTGTGTGTATATGCGAGAGAGTATGTACACTATATATACGCCCGCGCACACCGAAGCGCGAACCTAACGAGCGCGCATGCGCGCGAAAACACGCGAGATTCCGCGACGTCGAAAAAGCGCGAGTATATATATATATACAGGGCCAGAGGAGAGAAGGAAGTCGAGGTTTACCGAGCAGAATGCGACTAATTATAATTCCTCGCGTGATGGAAATTATATATATTTTATTTTGCTATTAAGCGCGAGCGGAGAATTTATTAGCCATTGTTGCGTCAGGTTCGATGCAGGAACACAACAAAAGTTTCGACTCTTTTTTTTTATATCTATATAACACGTATACTCTTTCGTGCAAAACACGATCTCGAAATTGACTGCTGCTACCAGTTGTTTCATGCCTCCGTCCAGTAACCGTTGTACCGTCGACGATGAGAAAAAAAAAGACTCTGTAATACAGTTTAACAGCAACGGGGCAACGATACAGACTGTGTAAAAAAATTGACACGCGACAAGACGACGACGACGAAGGAGCACCGAAGTGAAAGAGAGGCAACAAAGGCGACGACACGGTGAGAAGCTTCTCGATTTTTCCCGTTTGTTATTTGCTGCCACCGAAAGCTGCTGCAAACGACAACGAGCCATTCACTCGTCATCTACGCCGATTTAAAGAGCTCACTCTCCCGACTATATACACCGTGCTCTGTGTACGTGTATATACATTGACGTATCGAGAGAGGGGCTCCCACGAATGAAGAGATAACGCTCTCAAATAGAATTATCTCGAATATATATATTCGGCTACACAGTCGTACGTTGTACTTACCCGGGTTGTATATTATATAAAAATTATATTTGGCTTTGGCGTTTTGGAAGCGCGCATGAACTAAGGTATTGGAAAAAGTATAACTAAAAGTCGCGAGGCAAACAATATAGCCTTCGGATTATAATATTAGACTTATTACGTCGCGCGCTCGCGATGGATAAAGATTATGGGGACAAAGACGATTACCGCCGGGCCCCCGGATTCTCTTACTATCCGCGTGTATAGGTATATGGAGAGGGGAACGAAGGACCTCACAGAGAAGAAACCAGAAGCCAACCGAAACGGGATTACTCCTGGTCGACTCTATACGCCGCTCGCGTACTATATAGCACTTATACAGCACGCGGGGCCTTTTCTAGAGACGCGCAAGCCGTTATATATATACCTGTACGCACCAAACTCTCTTCTCGCGCAGGTATATACCCCGTCGATCCTATTACCATTGAAATTCGATTATAAATCTGGCATTTAAGGCGACGCGGCCAACTCGATAACTGTATACGCGAGAACCGCGAGCTCTTTTCGTATATGAGAGATCGTGAGAACGGTCGGATAGTGCGTCGATATAAAAGTCACTAGGCAGTGTGTCTTGTACACTCGCGGGGTCATCTTCTCGGAACCAATTTATCTACGCCTACGTTGACTTGCGCGCGCACGGCGTCTATCATTACTTCTCTCTTAGCCTTGAGATATTATACGTAATTCAATGCTGCCCGAGTACAAAGGCGTGAAACAGAGAGAGAGAGAGAAAAAAGCATCAATGATCGAGCGTGCAGAAACTCTATCCGCGAACTGTATTTTTCGGCGGCGACGGCTTGATCGATCGTCGTTTCGGGACGGGTGAGGAATGAGAGGATTAATCGTGGACGTGCGGTTCTGCGATGGATTTCGTAGGGATATGATGACTGATCTAGAGGTTTTGTTTACGTCTATTATGGGTGACATAAGTTTGAGTGGTTGTGACAAAAGGTGTGAAAGGATAAAAATAGAGATTTCATGTGAGGTAGATAACGAGGTGTATAATATAATGTCGGGCTCGATGTATATATACGTTTGATTAGATACGTTATTTTACTATGAGATTTGGCATCAAAATAGAATTGGACGATAAAAAGTATGTGTAAATCAGCTTTTCGATTTACAAACAATATAAAGTGCGAATCCATGAATAAATCGACAGTTTCCCCGAAATAAAATACAAACGACGAAATAAACATCAGGTTTTGCTTATCACCACTTGTCAAAATGAATGACAAAAAAGAGGAAAGTTTAAAAGCCAGGAGATATATGGGTTTAATCGGTATATAGACACGTGTGGTGTGTAAGATGGGCGAGAAAAAATTATTGCACAAGATATCATAACAGATGACTTAACATCGTTTCTACACGAATAAAAGCCTTATCGATAACACGAGCGCGCGCATTATTTAAACCTGCATAATCCTCTACGCAACGATCAATAAACAACGCGTGACATCATATCGCATATCGAAAACACTTTAGTTACCAAATAAAATATTTTTGCCAGATTATATATTATCTGATTATTTTTCATACATGTAATTCAAAGTCAATCGAGAAATCTCACCAAACATTTGATTAATCGTAAAAATAACAAGCCGAATATATTCTCGGCCACTTTTATATCTAATCTCATCGGCTAATAATAATTCCTTCGTTGCGTCATGTCGACCGGGAAAAAGGACAACGCATCCTTTACTTTATGGCGGAATCGACATGTCACGAAGAAGTATTACATGAATGTTAAAACGACGACGCGAATTTCGGCTTTATTTTCGTAGCATAAATTCGACAAACAGATCGTCGGTCGCCTTTGGGTCAACGTGTGAAGGACGTACACGAGCACTCGTGCAATATATACACGATTTTCATCGCGTCGCGGGCTTTTCAATTGTAAATTTTGGGACACCCGGGCCCATTGTATGCGCGACGCTATGTGACTTTTCTTTCTTTCGTCGCTCTCTTTAAGACGTTGTTATCAAGTGAGTTGGGAGGGCAGGGACGAGAGTCAAAACGCGCGCCGTGTATATATAAGCTCCAATCTGATATGCGCGCCAGGCGTATGCCTAAATGTATATATAACAATTGTGTTGAATTATTGATGGGGCGAAAGACTGGGTGCATGCGCTTGATCGTTCAACCTTTGATATACATATAATATATGCGTGCAGATCGAAAGTCTTTAATAAGATATGCGCGATCGTTCAAATATTAATGTTTACATTATCTATACGTATATGGATCAAAGATAATAGTATTAAATTAAATGTAAACGTCACAATATATTCGTCTGCGCTCAGAATTTGCATTTTATATTTTAAGTTAACTATACTGCCACTATTTTATATGAGTGTTATGTGGAATTCCAATAATGCATTCAATCAGCTTGTATATGAATGAGCCCGTGCAACAGGAAGGAATATCCTACACATCGTATAACTAGGTACACTTATATAGTAGCGTGTCTCGCGCCGTCATCTTTAAGAAAGTCCTTGGACGCGGAGGGTTGGAAGTTCAGGGTCAACCTTCAATTTCACCTCTTTCGATCGATTCTCCCTCCCTTCTGTATTATCTCACGCACTTCTGCGTCATCGCGCCTACGACGTAACATTGCCTCACTGCGCAGTCAGCCCGAATTCCGGCGAAATTTCGTGAATCAACGTGTGTGTATATATACATAACGACGTTATATACAGAGCTCTCGTGCACGCAACGAGCCTCGCTCGATATCCTTTCTATATTTAGCAAAGCACGCGGTAATAAGAGGACGATTCCCTCTCTCTCTTTCGCTTTTCAGAGGAATGCCAAGAGATATGATATGGCCCGGCCGGTGCGGCTGCCGTGCGCGCATAAATTACGCCGATATTTATCGAAATTGCCGGGCGATTTATCGCGCTCATTATAATCAGGAGAGAGAGAGAGAGCCCGCGCGCGCGCTTTTAATTGGCCCTCCTCGCGCTTGAATTTAATATCTCGACCGGTTTTACGAAGCGAGCGCCTGTGTGTATACGTATTATATTCGCGCAGCTTGAGCACAACATATTTGGGCTCGAGCGCTGCGCAAACAAAGCCGCAATTATTATATATATACATCGAGTGATCGATTTAATTCGTTATGCTTTATCGATTAATCCTCTGCCAGTCCGCGTGCACGTAATCAAGGCCACTCTTCAATGAGTCTGCGGTTAAGAGGGGAGAGGATTATTATTAATTTCGGTATATATACATGTGAGACTGAATTTCACGTGCTTGTGTATAGGCGAGATAATTGTTATTGATGCGCGTGCTGTATGCGGGAATTATGAAAACAAGGGTTGCCTAGATCCGTTATTATGCAAGGTTTATTGAATGAAAATATCAGCTTTGATCTTGTTCAAAAATTTTACTTTCTTTATGAAGCTATTTTGGAAAATAATTATGTCTGATTATCGATGAGTAATGACTTTGTGTTTGCACATTCATATAGACCGCGGGCGCATTTATAACGATCTTGGTATACTTGATTTAGATTTGTTTAATGAAAATCCACCTTGCGGACAATAAATCTCATCGATTATAAAAAACGAACATCGTCGTCGTTTCTTCACACGCGCATCACTCGCAAAATTTAATAGCTCGGTTGTATTTAATATCTGCCCAAGGACGAGCGCAGTTTCTTTAAATATTTGACGGAGGCAAGATAAACGATCGCGCAAAGTAAACGACTGTATGCAACATATGCAGAAGAGAATATCGCGAAGATGAAGTACACACACGTCGTCAGCGGGTGTGAAACGAGAATGAGGCTGAAATCAACTCGCAAAATAATGCAATTTCCAAGGTAGACAGCGATAATACCTTTTCGCACTCGATAATTTTTCAAGCAATATTACACACACGTCGTACTGCGGGATTTCCGCGATCGAGACCCTCGAGTATGAAAAATACAAGTTACAGTGAATTCCCCACGCCAATAAAACCTGCGAAAGCGTTCGCGTACGTTTAAATTCGTCGAGCAAGAGGCGGCGTGCGCACTATCAACGTTATTCCGGAAACGCGCGTGCGTATATATAAATACACGTTTACGAATAAGGTTGACACCGAGAGAGTTCGCTTATGCGATAGCACTGCATTTGTAAACAACCGCGAGTAAATCGCATGAATACTAAAGTCTGACGTCAGTCGGGTTACGAGATGCGCGTTGATAAGGCGCGCGCACCCGCCTGTTGTTTTTATACATCAACGCATGGAATACAAAAAATTCGCGAAAATGTCATTTTGGAAACTTTAAAGATCTTTGTGCGTCAACGTCAAGACATCACACATGATGCACTGTTGCATCCAGATACAGCGCGGTCATTATTTTCGTGCAGGTATAGATGTTTTGGAGCATAATCAATTTCCTTGAAAAAGTATATTAGTGTATATTTTGTTGGTGCGGTCACCTCTTACTTTACACACATCGCCTCAACAACAGAGTTTCCCTGAATTCATTAACCGTAAGTGTACTGCCGAAATTTCTTAGTACCACCGCGCACACCTGCGTCCTTGAACCGAGTTCCCCTTTTCATTCTCCGATAGTAAACACCGTACTACTACTACTACTACTACTACTACGACTCCGGCTATAATACTTCCCATATTCCGAGCATTAAATCCAACCCCACTCGCTGGAATTCCCAGAAGCTCGCGCTCCAAATTTGTCATCAAACAGCAAAACTATTCACCGTACCCCGCGCAAAAAAAACAAATAAAAAAGATAACATTCGGGCTAAAAAAGGAGTTCGTCATTGTTTGGGTATACACGCGCGCATCGCGATGTTCCCTCTCTCACACACACACATTCGTAGTCGACGACGTAGTTTTAAAAGCAAGGGCGCTGAATGGATTCTACGACGCAGTTATACGCTCGCGCGCGGCGGTGGGGGCAAGGGAGAGGAGACAGGAGGTGAATTTATAGGCCCTGCAATGCGTCGAAAACAGGCCGTGTATGGGGTCTGAACAGCCGCGAGGGAGAAAAAGAACTTATCGCTGCTCGCTCTCTCTTTCTCTCCCTTTCTCGCGAGCCAGAAGATTTCCTGCAGTGCGCGTTTCGTTCAATTGCTTCTTGGCCGTATGTCGCGGCGAGGTTCCGGCTCTATACGTGCTGATGCTAAGAGATTTCCCATTTCTCCAATTGGAATTGCCGGAAGTGCGGCGGTAAAACGAGATAAAAAGGGGTCCTATATACTTCGGTTATATGTTGTGGGGGATCAGATACGTATATATATAATAATACGACAAACTCAAATTTTAAACGGTTCTCTGTAATAAATTAGAGAAAGCATAAAGTTTCAACAACAACATCATTTAAAACAAACGTCCGAAGAAAATTATAGGCCCACGGACACGCATAACAATGACATAAGCCTCGTTCCACTCCTCCTGCGCGCGGCGCCCGAAACTGCAATTTCCCATCCCACTTATTTGCCCGCGGTGGTATCGCATCGCAAACAGACTCACATATATACGCACGCGTGCACACGGCCACTCCTCCCCCACGTATATATATTCCCCCCCGGCGCAGGAAGAGGCATCTAAAAAGAAACCACAGCAAAACCAAACGCAGCGACGCATCGCGCACTTCTCTATGCTGCTACATATACTATCGCACACACACACACACTTGTACGACTGACTGGCTCTCAAGGCTATGCGCGCGGCGCATCCTCGCGAGCGCAGGAGACGACCTTGGAGTCGCGCTGCTGCACGCGTGGCCCTGAACGAGAGAAAGAGCGGGGCGCAGTGGCGGCTACCATAGCCACGGTCAAGGCCATACGAAACTCTCCCGCGCCGATGCAGCGCGACTCTCTCACACACACACATACATGTATATAAAACCCTTCTCCCTCTTATATACCCTGCGAGGAGAACACGCGCTGGTCTTCGTTCTCGTTTTTTGCCTGCGGTGTGCATTCGGGGGACCGCCTGCGCATTTTTCCCTTTTGCGATCGGGGCCGATGCAAAAACTCGATTACGGGGACACATTTCAGAGGGGAGAGAGAGAGAGCGAGCGAGGGGATCCGGTTTTGTCATTTAAAAAGACGCGGTGCAGTATAGGAGGAGAGATGATGGAGAGAGAGAGAGAGGGAGAGAGTAAAAAGGGTACGGGACGGTTCGCCATGTTCCGTTGAGTGAGTGCTGTATAGGGGATTTCGTAATGTGTTTACTTTTTGATGAGCGTCGCTGCGGCGCATGAGTGGAAGAGAATTTTTGCCGGCTGATTTTTTTCGGAGTCTTTCCGAGATGGAACTCGGGATTTTTATTTGATTTTTACGGCACGTACATATGCCTCGTTTTAACCGTCGCTCGTATATATAATTATTCGTTGACAATAAAAAAGCATTTTTAGTATCCTTGTACTATATATATACACAATGTCCAGTTTTACATTTTACTCTTCACTTACTCGTGGGAAGAGCACATATATGATTTTGGGAAGCTTTTTAAAGCGATAATAACGAGCGCCGCGTTAGGTTATAATTACTTAATACGTTTTGCAACGTAGGTATACACGGTAATGGAAACTTTTCGACACCGCAACGCGATCAGCCAAACATATAAACAACAACTCGTTCCGATATCCAATTTTCTAATGCCCCCCTCCAGCCACACACGGACGGCAATAATAATTACGCAAAAAAGAATCCAGGGAAACGACGGTTCACAAACACGCCCATATAATCGTTCGGCGATTTTCATCGGACCAGTCGTTCGCGACATAGACCGCAGACTCTCGTGTCCACCTCTCTCCGATATAACGTGCACACAGACACACACACACACGAAGCCGCACAGCGCAAACATAAATAGGACAGGTTTCCGAGCCGGTGTCTAAATATAGAAAAGAGCGTGTGGGTACAGCAGCGCGGCGCTCGCTCGCTCGCTCGCCCCACCCATCTCACGGCGGCAGCGGCGGCGCGTATACGGCTTCGTTTTCTTCTCTTTTCTCGTCGTCTCTCTCCCTCTTCGATACTTACTCTCCTCTCTCCTTCTTTCTCGTGCGCGGAGCATAATACACTCCTTTCCTCGAGTGTATATACGTATATATATCCTACGCGCCTGCTAATTATTCTCCCGTGACATCTTGCTCGCGAGCAGCGTGCCTCGCGTTTCCGCCATGCGAGAGCGAGGAAAAATGCGACCTACGCTCATTCATAGAGGCTCTCTCTCTCTGCATGCGGTTCCGCTAGTTCGCACATAGCATATATAGATACGTGTGTAGCAAGTATATACCTATGGGTGTGTGTATGAGGGAGAGAGAGAGTAGAGATATATTGTACGACCGGTTACCGCGCGCCTTTTTCGCGCGGCGGGTTTGACGAATTGGATTGTTTTGAAGCCGGGGTGATTGATGGTTTTTTGAGAGCCGCTCGCGGTGATTCTTTTTTCTAGGTGTGTGGGAATGCAAGTCGCTCGGTGCAAATTGCAGTCGATCTTATCGCTGGGAGTACGTGGGGAATAATGGTATTATTTTTACAATGGGAAGTAGTTTTAAAGGATAAGGATTTTTTTTTTGCTCAAACAATTGGGTCGTTTTTTAGTTTCGAAAAATGATGAATCGTTTGTTTTGTCATTCATTGAACACAAAATTAATTAGATACCGTGGAATATATGGCAAATATTATTGGCGTTAAACGTTGTTTCGCTCAAAGTCACTTTTATCACGAGACGCAAGCCTTCTTTTTCCCTATAAATCATCGCAATCTCGAACGAACAAGTTCTCTGTACATCCGCGAGTGATTAGATTCCCCCGTGCACGTATATACCGCCGGTATAGAGCACCACTAGAAAAATTTTCCACGCGGCATTTATCTACGGGAAAGTTCACATCGCGCGGGCACGCGGGGGAAAAACTTTCGTTCGACAACAACAGATACCCGAGCAGCATATACCCGCGCACAATATGAATGGAGAGAAAAAAAAAGTATCGAGTGTCCCGCGGTTTATTTTTCGAGACCTGCGCGCGACGCAGGTATATAGTCACAGCTCGCGCGATGCTCCAAATATAATGGCCATCAAACGTTTTTTTTCCTTTTTACAACCTTTGGGGAGCGTAGCGGCCTCCGAAAATTTACCTATACACACGTGTAGGTAAAAAACCCGAGTGAGAAAGAGAAAGAGAGAAAGTACGGTTCACGGGGGCTATTGTCGTCGTGTTATCGTCCCTCTCCGGCGCGGGAAAAACCCTCGTGCGAGCGACAGAGAGAGCGGGACCCTCGAGTTGCATTAACGAGGTGCATCGCGTATCTCGAATTTTCGTTTCCTGTATATATACGTTTAGGAACGTATAACGTAAACGTATTAAAAACGTTTACGCACGTAAGAAAATAATTCCTTTAGCGGAAAACTCATCAGTTATATTATTACTTTGATAATTAGAAGCGATTAAAGTTATAAACGCGCATGGTATTTAAAAAATAAAATTTTTCCTCGTATATATATTATACATTGTTTTAATTTAAGAACAATAATAACGTCAAGATAACAGTGCCGATTATACTAATTCCCAGAGAAACAACACTTGTTCCTCGACTCTATCGATTAATCTCTCCCACTTATCACATTCAAATTACTCGCATTTTTATCTACGTTAACGCTAAGCCCCACTATATACACGCTCAGACGAAAAAAGGGGGGCCCGACCGGAGACGAAGTTTTTCCCCTGCTTTTCGCAAGCACAAAAAAAAATAATGTAACATACAGAGGGGAGGATTTCGACTAAGCGGTCGGTCTATACGTGTGAAAATTACCTTTTAAACTCCCATGACGAAGTGATTGTTTGCTTTCCAAGAGCTCACGCTCGCATTCAAGATACTCCAAGCGTAAAGATAAAGTGCGCGAACGCGTATAACCTATAGGCTAAACGCCGCGAGGGAATTTTCGCTTCAGGGTCAACGTAGATTTTCACAAAAAGCCTGTTAAAGACGATTCGTTACGTACGGCAGTGGCAGTGATTTTGTAGCGCTGCAATGGAAGGAAACGTGTTTTGTTGTCGGTTTTTGTTTAAATGCCGAGCAAACGAACGAAGAAATAAGAATAATATGTGCGCGCGCGAAGAACAGAATCGCGTGGAATGAAAAGTATCAATTATATAGAACGTGCAAATGGTTAAATTAAGAGTTACGAGAGAGTCGGTTCTGTAATAATCACTATAATTGCCATGTTGTGTGTTTGTGTCTGCGCATATGTTTTTATTGATCCTACTTACTGTGCAAAAGATGGAAAATATATTCGCTCGTTGAAATGTTTGTTAAAGCATCGTGTGTTTCGATGGCTTTTACGGTCTACGTCATATACACATTATATTTACAAATTGAAATTATTAAACATTCAATACACGTGTAAGTACGTGTTATCATTTTTAATGATTACATGCGGAAATCACCATTATTAATATATTTCAAAAGCAATTTATATTAACATTTATATGCTTTATATAATACAATAATCACTTATTATTCGCATGCACGTATGTTAACCTGAAATTTAAAATGCAATACCAATTAAAATGTGTGCATTAAAATATACATAATAAACAACACGATATATTAATTTAAAAAAAAAAACACGAATAAAATACTCTCGCAACAATAGCAGGCAAAATGTATACACGAGACTATGCTGCGCGTTTCAAAAGTAAATAAAAATCTCAAATCCCTTATGTCACTTGTTTCCTTATCGCTCGCGCTCGCCATATTATATACATGTCGCCGAGTCAGAGGATTCCGTCACCGTCCGCGCGCACCGATAAACGAAACGTCGTCGTCGGCGCCCATAATATATATATACACACGTATGCGTAAGCGAAGAACATAACCTGCTACCTCAGCGTTCCCGCAGCCTTCTCACTTTATCACTTTGCCTTCTTCGTCCTCTCCCGACGTAAACAACATAAGAATTCTCCCGCGCAATATAAACCACCTGTGCTCCGTTCTATTTTACTCCGCAATAAAAAGAAAAAAGCGTACCTGATCCTGTCGCCGAAGAATTCAACCTTGCTCTTCTTCTTGACGATAGCCTGGGGCTGGTGCAGTGGGCTAACGCTGGTCTCGCTGGTGGCTGGTGGTGAGCTCGAGCCGGTGCTGGAGGAGAGGCTGCCGGCGCGTCCTCTGCTCCCGTCGCCAATCATCTGCACATCGCTGCCGCGGATCATTCCATGATGATTACCGTGGCCGTTGCCTAGGCTCACCGGTGGCCCAGCCAACGCGGATAGGCTCGGCCTGCTATTCTGCCTATTGCGACGCTTCTTCTTCTTCACCTCGCCGTTGCTCGCGTTATTATTCCCGGCCGACATGTTGTCCTCGTTTCTATTGTTGCCGTTGTTGTTATTATTATGGCTATTGTTGTTATTGTTGTTGTTGCCCATGTTGGCCCAGTCGAGGTCCTTTTTGATGTGTCCACGGCCGCACTTGCAGCCGCAGGCCTTGTACGCGAGGTCGTAGCCCTTCTTGCTCCAGAGGTTCTGGTGTCGTTGTCGCTCGGACCAGCTGCGCGCCCTGCCGCAGGTCTTTAGATAGGTGAGAACTGTCTGTTCCCAGGCGTCGAAGCACTCGCGGTGCATGAACTGGCCGACGGTGCAGGCGTCGTTGTTGCAGACGACCTTGATGCACTCCTGGATATTCGTCACGCCAATGAGGGCGTCGCCGCGGAGGCATTCCGTAGGCGTGCAGCAGTGCGTCAGGCCGCTCAGGAGCTGGCTGAGGCCGAGGTTCTCAAACGCCTCGAGCGGATGATGAGTGAGGTTCGAGGAGCTACTTTGGTGCAGACTCTGCTGATGATGGTGGTGGTGATGGAAGGAAGCCTCCAGGAGGCTCGAGCCGTGCCCGTTGCCGTGGCGTCGCGGTGCCATCGTAAAACTCTTATACGGCTGCTCTCCTGCTGCTGATATTTTCTGCGCACTCCGCTCGTCTCTCTTGCTGCACTCGCGGTTCACGTATTTTTATTTTTTTTTTTTTTAAGTTTCTTAATTTTTTTCTTTTCTTTTTTTTGGTGTTATCGTACGAATTATACGTGCGTCTGTGTGTGTTACACTCGGGAGATGCTGGCTAGTATCCCATGGTGGCTGCTGTTCGCGGCCGAAGCACACCGGTATTATCAGTATAGAGAAGGTTGATGAAAATGCACGTCGCGCACTCGCGCGAATCGATCACGAACTAGTTGCCATATAATAGAGTTCCCTGGACGTCGTCATTCCAATGGCAGTTTTTGGTTTACCTCTTTCTTATATCCGCGCACTATGTGAAACTCCAACGACAAAGAATCCAATATATATATATATACGGAAATGTTTAACAGACGAAGGAAAACGAACTCTCGACAGCGGCCGGCAAATAACAACGAAGAAAAGAACGAGTCGTCAACTGCACGGCCGCGGATGAGATCCTGGTATATACGCAATTGTAACACACAAGAGTCTCGTCGTCTGCCTGCCTGCCTGTCTGCGGCGAGTATATGTGTAATATGTATGTGCGTGCGACGGGTGGGATGGGAGCAGTGTGGCACACGCTTCCACGCGGAGTGCGCAGCGGTTACTGAGCCGCTCGACGCTAGCCCCGCGCGCTCGAGAACCGGCGCGCGCTCGAGAGCTGCTCGCTGCTGCTGCTGCCGGCGGCGCGCGCGCGCGAAAGTGAGATCCCATTGGGTGAAAGGGAAAGCGAGTGGTGGAAGTCACGGCTAGCGCGCCAATCGATGCCGCTGCAGCGAACAACGCTCTCTCCTGATGCGCCTGCTACCGGTATATATGTATATACGTACACACGTGTATATGTACGGAGAGGGTGACATGGCTGTATGCGGGTATACGTGCATGGGTGGATGAGCCGCCGCCGGCGGCGGAGTGTCTTTGTTGTTTTGCGAGGATGATGCTGGGCTGCTGGTGGTGGTGGTAGCTTCCTGGTGTGCGAGCCGGTCGATGCGACGCGCCGCGGAGGAGTAGCGTTATATATGTATATAAGGTTAAAGGTATATATATACAGAGGAGAACAGTCGAGGTCTTTTTTGTTTTGACGCAGGCGGAGGACTTTTCGGAGCGTACTGTGTTTCGTGTTTTGGGATTGCGAGCGTGAGATGTTGTTGATGTTATTATGCGGGACTTGGGTATTAGGAGGGTTTGTTTATGGTTTTGGCCTGCGCTGTTGTGGACCTCGGAGATGAGTTTTGTAATAAAGTTTTTAGTCTTTTAATAAGTTTTGGATAACGGTGATGAAAAAAAATAAAATTTTTTGATGTTAAAATTAGCATGTGGAAGTATATTCAGATATTTAGATTTATTATTTTTATTTAATACACATATGTTGTGTTTAGCGTATTTTGTCAAGATAGTAAAACGTAGATATTACATTTTATCCTCATGACAAAAGTATTCAAATGCGATTTGACTTTCTGTTAAAAGAGAATGACATTTATATTTAAACATTCTAAAAACTTTTTGCATAAAATAAACCATTACACAGTCTGCAATTGTACAAGGTGTATGTTTTATTTAAATTAAAATTCTTTACTGCCTTCTCGCATTCAAGGTCACAAGACACCGAGTGGAATCACCTACATAAAAATCAACTTATACAATTGCCGCACCGCACAAAGAAAAAGCGTGGGACATTAAAAAATACAAGTACAATACCAACAAAAATCTCGAGCAATGTTTTTTATCCTCAAGGTTGATTCAAAGTATCGGGCAATAATTGAAGGTTTTTTTCATAAATTAAAACTTTTCGATTTTAATTCAAGGTTTTAAAAATTTAAAATGATTATAAATTCTTCAGGATATATTATTGAAGCGAGTATATAACATGTTACAAAAATGATTAAATTTAAATCTCTCGTTGAATATAAATCAAGTGCATTTAAATTTATTAATTAAAATGAACTTTCGCGCGAAGCCTTTCTTAATCATCCTGCGTCCAACACGCAACTTTTAAAAGTACATCGAGCCGACATAAATCAAATTTCAGCGAATCAAGTTAATATATCTCTTATATATATCAACACAAATGTAAGATAAGACCAAAACCATTATACTGTCTCCTGTTACATAGTTTTTTCCACGGAACTTCTTGCTTCTTTTCGTGTATCACTACACACTGCGTTTCCGTGATCTCATATTCTTTAATTAAACCAACATCGTTGTTGTTGTTGTTTTTTTCGCGCAACAGGAGGAGCTTTTATCGTTCGTAATACCGAAACAGCACCCCATAACTTCTCATCCGCGCCTTTACAGCCCCGTTAACAGCCGCTCCGAAAAACCGCCTTTCCCATAAACTCCAGGCCACCGCTGCCTCCCACACCTAGTTCCTATATAAACCGCATCCCGGCGACAGTTTTCGAGGCTCTATAAAGCTCCCGCGCGAATATCGCACGCGCGCTGCATGCACCGACGCTGTACGCGCGGCCCTCGCGCCTAAATTTAGCACAAGGTCGCACTCTCTCTCTCTCTCTCTTACACGCTATTCGCGACCTCTTTTATTTTTCAAGCTTCCTTTCTCTCTCTCTTTCTCTTCCATATGTGTGCGCGCGCGCCCTCCCGCTTATACGCGTCCCCCCGTCGAATTCGCGCAGCACACGGCGAGTTGTTTTATTTATACGAGAAGAGCTGCTGCGCGGGGCATGCGCGAGTTTGAGAAAAGCAGCGCCGGAGGATTTTTTTGGAGTGAGAGAGAGTTGTGCGAAAAACCGGGAGGCACGCGGAGGGTCGTGCGTGTGCGGGAGATGACGGTTTTTTTCGGGCTGAGAGATCCGCGATGAGACGGCGATGATGGAGTATGTGGAACGCGAGGGAGACGCGTTCTCACGTTGGGAGGAGTTTTTGTTTGGATTTTAATGAATTGGGGGTAAAAATGTGGCCGTGCGATGTTGTTGTATTTTTTTTGTGTTTACTGGAAATCGCTTAGTGTTTTAGAGAGAAAATATAAATATTGAGGTTCGAGTTTCGAGCGATGGACAATAAAATGTTACGGAAAGCCAGCTTTTTCGAAAGCATGAAAAATAAACAGGATGTAGGCAGTTGAATAATGGTTTTCAAATATTGCGTCTGTAAAGTTGTTTTATTACGTTTAGTATATATATACCGAGAGTGTAAATATTTTCTTATACGCCTAATGGTATTATTAATCTTACACGCGTTTACTTCACAAACTTTGATTTTTATTATAACGAGTGTACAAACATTTGAAAAAATAGCAATTTCATTAAAACGTATATACGTATTTCGAAATAGTTACACTGAGAAAAATTACTATGTATAATACATACTAGTAACGTCGGGACATACTTCAAGAAGTAATTTCAATATATAATTACTATGTTTTATATAGTATATGTGTAGTAATCTTCACTATGTGTACATAGCAATTTTTACTATAAAATATAGTAATTATTTTAACATTGCAAGTATGTCCCGAGGTTAAGTTATATTCTATGTATTTATAGTAATTTTTATTATTCATTTTTCTCAGTCATAAGTAAAAAAAAAATAATAATAAAATTTTTAAACCGTCCTCGACGCCGTTCCAATTTCAATACATCAAAAGGATCCATCCAATACCATTCTACCTATATGCGAATTTACTTTTCACCCGCACGACCACACAACGTCCCCTCGATTTCCTTCGCGAAACAAGCATGCCACGCCGCTACAGCGAATTCGATTCGCTTTGAGCTTATACGGCCGCATCCACATACAAACACACGTCGTCCTATACTATACGCACACGCAAAGCGCGCATAAAAGCAACGGGCAGCGCTCACATATACACATACTCGCAGCTGCGAAAATATTTTTTTTTCCCGGTTCTCGCGCTTTTGTCTCGCCGCATTGTGTCCCGCTCGCCGCATGTTTACGCGCGCGCTTTTTCAAAAGCTTCGGCTTTTATCGCTATACCCGCGGAAAAACGAGGAAAACCTCCGGCGCACGTTTTTCGCCTTATCCTTATACCCAAGCGCATTTTTTGCCTAACACGCATGCAATAGTGTTTTCTTGGCATCCTTTCTCTCTCTTTCTCTCTGCGCGCTTATCTGCCTGTGCACGATAACAACGCGCGCGCGATTTAAAGCCTCCCGCAGTACGAAAAACAAGTATATATAAATATCATATATATAAGCGATATATATAGAAAGAAGAGAGCTCGTATTACAGAATATTTCGCGCATAAGAGATAAACCAGCGGGAGGTTTAAAAAAATCTGCGCTCACGAGTTATCGGCCCGTCTATCGCTGCGCTTACGTATACACGCACATATACACGTGATATATATATGTATACGCACAATGTAAATAGCGCCGAAGCTATTTCGGATCGGCCGCGGGTGAAAAATTTCACGCATGATCTGTAGTACGAGCGGCGGTTGACTTATCGAGGCGCGGCCTATAGGTAGCCTCTCTCCTCGCTCTCTGTAAAACGCTTTTTATCGGAGATTTCGCGTGCGTGAATGAGCGACATTTTGCATGTGAATAGCGGATATTCATTTTTTTGTGGCAAACGGAGTCTTTGGAAAACCGCATCGGGCAGCGTTATCTTGTCGATTTTAGAAGTCGACTTGACGGATTTTCGAGCGTTGAAAAATGGTGAGTGTGGTGTGCGCCGCATTGATTTTAATGGTAATTTCGACATTCAGGAAGGTGAGGTTTTGTTACGTACGTGATGTGCTGTACGAATATTCATGCTTTTAACACATCACTGTTTTTTAGAAATATGCGTGGCCGGTTTTGTTTCCTCAATGATTAATATTTTATAAATATATCGGCGGTATTTATTTTTAAAACATGACTCACGATATTTGAACTCAATTTTTATTACGGAATATAAGTATGGAATGCTAAAAAAAAACGTTTGTTTATATTTAACTTTTAGATAATATACCATATACCACACAGTACATTGGATTTTCAGTTTCTTTCGTCACTAATTCCATTTCGAACCCATGCGCGCCTTTTAAAGTCCCACCGCACACTAACCTAAAAAAGAATTTCGCGCAAACAAAACCGCACGGCAGTCGCTTGTATATAAGGCTTTCTCTCTCGTTCTCTCGAGTTACGTCAAAAGGCTTATCAACTCCCTTATCACCGTCACGCCGACGCACAGCAGGCCAACATACACACATATATACACGCACCACTAATGAGAAATCGACGGTTTCTTTGTTTTCACTCACTCCCTATTCTTTTATCCGTCGAAGTATTAAATAATTAATTGAAAAAGCCATATTATCTGCGCCTTCGCGAAGCGCGCGCTGAGATAACAGCGCATTTGCAAAACAAATGTGATGTGTGGTAATTAAGAGATTAACGTTAAAAAGGAACGAGGGAGGCTATACTAGTACATGCGTATATAATGTATTAATGTAATGAGAATTGAAGGTCAAGTGGAGAATATTCTTTTATATATATTTGTGTGAAAAAAGCGATATTGTTTATCACTTCGAACAACAAATATTAACATTGCTGGGGAAGTAGATCATCCAAGCACGCACACGTGATTTACCCAAGCTGCACAATCGAGCTAAAAATATATATAATATTTACACGGTGTGGATTTTTTTTCAATAATGCACGCACTGCCGGCTTTTGCACTTCGGCCAAAAATTTATATCGCAAGCTACTTTGAACACCCACAGCATAATATGAATTACCATAATTCCTATATAACAATCTCTCCAGTGTGTATTTTATCACCCTTTTTACAATAAAAATCCTTGAAACTTAACCTTCACTTTCAATTAAACAGCAACTCCACCGAACCGTAATCTCCCCCGAAAAAAAAATACAAAACCCTTTAGATATACGTTATACATATATATATATATATATATATCGGTATATGCTCCGACCTTGATTTCAATACCACCCACCATCAATAACCAACTCGGCCGACAAATCTGTACACCGAACGCTGCGAAAATCCATCAACTCTCTCTGAATGGTTCGCCATCATCGACTTTTGAAAAATGTATATACGCGAGCTCTCCTCTCGCATGCGTGCACGCGCCATATATACGAAGGGCTGAAAAGAAAAATGGTCTCGCGACTCTGCGCCGCTGATTCCCACGTCTCTCCGCGGGACCTTTTTTGCTCTCTCCCTTTTAAACGGTCTGCGCGCATGCACGGCCTCAGGATCCCGAAATAAGACCGGATTCGATTTTGTTTACCTCGCTTCCGTACATGCGCGCACCCGCCGACTCTGGGGATTTAATGCCATTTTTGTTCCGACGAAATTGCCGCTGCGAGTGTGTTTAAATGGCAGTAGAGCGCTCTTTTGAGGATATTTCTGCGGTGGGGGGAGAACAATGCGCGGCTGTTTTGCTGCGCGACTGCTGCTGTGGTGCGGCATTCCTTAAAAATATTAATGTTTTTTGCCCGCGGAGGGAAACGGGTGCATTTCGCGTTTTTACGGCGGTTTTAAATGCTTTATGATGTAATGAGGATAAATTTGTTGCGTAAAAATCCTTGTTTTATTGTCTTTAAATTTAATGTATACGATGCCTGTGGTGTGAAAAATCATGAGCGCAGATATAAACGAGTGATTTTTCGAGATTAAGAAAGCTTTTTCCTTATTTCGATTCCAAGCAATAAGTGATGTAACTGGAACAAAAGTAAACTCGAAGTTGTAAAATAACTTTCAACTTAATATTAATAACATTTTTCAAATAAAAAACCAGATACATTCAATACCGAGCATCGTTATGAAAAAAGATACGAAGCACTCAGCAAATTACAATATATCCATACATATGAGTGTTCGACAATATAATAACCTAAAAAAAAATTCTTTTGCAGTTTTTCAGGTCTGCTGGTCGCGCGTATACGAGAGACGGCGGGGACAAAAACACTATCCGCCTTAAGAAAGTAACGAAGCCGCTGTACGCCGCCGCCGCCGCCGCTGAGCAGAGGCGGTAAGAAGATACATATTGGATTATGTTGCATAATTTTATTGACCGGCGCGCGGCATTTGAAACACGAGAGCCGCGCTCCGACTAAGTTCTTTAACCCAGCGCTCTCTCGCCTCTCTGCAGCCTTCCGAAGCTACTCGCGTTCGTTCTGCTCGCACTATACGTATATACCGCGCAGTACATAAAATCTCTCTTGCGATTAATATTGAATGAACGTTAGAGCTAGACGCGCGAGCGCGCGCTTAATTTATCAAATCGTTTATATTAATTCCCGTGATTTCCATGCTAATGCCCCGATGTGCGCGCACGTGTGTGTGTATGTATATAAGGCTCGCGTTTCTCCCTCGCGCGAGTTGTTGCGAAACGCAGTCTGTAAAGAGGGAAAAGCCTGCGTGCACTTGCTATAAATATAATCGCGGGTACGCGCAACTCTTGCATCCTCGTTCTATATGTATATATATAAGCCTTGTATGTAGGTATATATGCGTGTGGACCTCGCCGAATACCGTTCTTTTAAATAAAGAACGTGCCGGCCGACCGCAAATCACATTTATTTTACAGTATATAATATATACACAATGTCGAAAACGACATCGGACTCCACGCACGTGGAATAAAAAATGCCGCTACTACTACTACTACGTCTACTGCTATAATACGAGAGGGTCCGCTATAACGTAAAAAAGTGTTTTGATCGTTTCGAGTTTCTAGGACGGCAGGCATGAATGGGTCCGTTCTCTGCGCGCGGCCAGATGTTGCGCCCGCCATTCGGTATATATACGAGCGTATGAGTACAGTCCGCGGATTAAAGCTCGTTGTATAAATACCCCGAGCTCGGTGAGCTCTGGAATTGTATATTTTATTAGCGAGGACTTTTTTATACGCGCGCGTGTATATAAGCCACAGCGAGAGCCCCCGACAGATGTGTATTGTTGTTTATGATAATATGCGGGAGGAGATGGTATAATTGTGTTTGGGGAGATGAGTGAGGAGAATATCGTCGGCGTCTGGGCTGGACATTAGTTAACAATTTTTTTTATATAAAAAGAGAACTGCTACTTCTTTTTAAGATTAATATTTTTTGTGGATTTTGTTTCTATATAACTTAGTTATATATTTTACAAGTTGCCCTCGTATATCATACTTAATGTACAAAATAACTTATAAAAGTAATATGCCGTATTTTGCTTTTAAGAGCACTTTCGTTTATCAATCGATTTTTCAAACCCGCGCACACTCCATCATCGTCGCGCGCATCTTTGAAATCAGTTTGCACACGACTTTGACGTTGGGCTGATGGATATCTTTAAAACATGTAAACAGTGTTATATAGATTACTCCGTTGACATAATTGAATCGGTATTGATGGCTTGGTGTGTGTTATATACATACATGCGCAGCTTTTTGAAGGTCACAACCTCTCGCGATAAAATATATATATCAAACGAAAACAAGTCGTAAAAATAAAGCTTTGCAACTTTTGATATTACGGCACGAATATAACGATAAACATTCGTGTCGAGGAAAAAAAAATACATCTATATGAAGTTAGTTTATCGCGTTGTAATAACTTTTTATGCTGTATTATCGTTGTTTGCTAATGAAATGTATATATTTAATAAAAATTCGCTGAAAATAATAAATTCTAACGGTATTAAATATCACTCGCTCAGCGAGATATATATGAAATGAATGAACGTATTAATAAATCTAGAAAATTTTATTTTGTTATTTATATCCATAATGAGGCAGATATGGAATAACGTCATTGTCTCTCTCTCTCTCTCGTGTTTTATCTTATCGTCAAATGCTTTCAATTCCGTTCCATTTATATATTTATTTAAAAGCTTAAAAATATAATGTTTGCAACGATAAAGGCGTACAACATTGCTTTCGAACCTTAAAAAAAGCTTGGAAATCCGTTTTTACACTCGCGGGACTTGAAACAACTGTTAATAGTCTTAAGTGTTTGATATCCTATCTAACCGAGTGTAGGTGTATCCATTTATCCATTTACCACTAATCAATAAACAGCGTTAATACCTATATATTACTCCTAGTAATTTTCATTAGTGCTTTCCAGCTCGATAAAATCGACCTCAAAGCCCTTTCGCAAAAAAAGGGAACCGAACCGGCAACGCATCACAAAAAACTCGGGCTCTCAATCAGTGCGCGCGAGTTTCGTCGCTCCTCTTCTTCCGTATATACCCAGTCGCGCCATCATCGGGGAAAACGGCGGCGGCGGCGCCACTCGCAGGGATGGCTGTAGAGAGGGGAGGACACAAAGAGAGGAGAAGTCTGAAGGTTGGGGGCACCGGGTTGACCGTGGGGGTGGGGCTGTGGAAATCGAGGGTGTAGGTCTAGGTTCCCTCCCCCACCCTACGCCTGCCTGCGCTCGCTGGCGTTCTCCCTCACAGGGGCAGCACTGCCAGTGGGCGGGTACAACTTTCCATTTCAACCCCGCGCATGCTCCGTCGTCATGCCGGCAAAGACCCCCCGCTGTAGCCGAACCCTCGTGTTATACAGCTATATAGCTGCGCCTCTCTCTCTTTGTGCGAGCCAGCTCCCCTGGATATATATGGGGGAGGATTGCTGCCGCTGCCTGGCCCGCGTGTGCGTGTATAATCTACATACATTTTTGAGGGCCGAATGCACGCCCGCGCGCGTTTCTTTAATATTAATTGGGTTTCGCGTGAAGCGCGGGCCGAGGGTGCGGGATATACATATATTCGCGGCGGTTTTGGACTGGTGAAAAATGCAGGGTTATATAGCTCGCGGTGGGCTATACGCTGTGAGTCGCGTTTTTTGGGGGCGAAACGCGTTTATTTTTTAATGGGCTGCGGTGCTCGCGGTGGGTGGGACCGTTGCCTGGATTTTTCATGCGCTGCGTGATTCGCTATGGCTTATTATTTATACACAAAGCCGTGATGAGAATTAGAGTCAAGTTTAGCTTCTTGAAAAATCGGCAGATTATAGTTTGGTATTTGCTCCGAATTTATTTTTATTCTATATATTATACAGTGCGGAATTTCGATCCCGTTTAGCGGACTGTCAATCACACACTTCGCGCATTCTCTCGGTATATATTAAAATTATTTATGAAACGAATCGGGAGCAGAAGCGCCTTCGACCCTGTACCTATAGCGCTGCCCTCGGCTCTGCACATACACGCACACCCATAAACGTGCATGCGAAATGGCGCGATGTAGGGCGCGCGGGGCATTAAAGCCGACGATACAATTCGCAGCCCCGTAACATCTATAGCTATATATATGTACACATACATATCCTGCAGCGGAGCGACGCGTGCAGTTGTCGCTCTCGTCGGGTCGAAAATTACAGGGCGCGTGCGCGTGTATAGTGTCACACGCACTCGACGCTCGCTCGATATATATACATTTATGCGCGAATTCTCTTTACTTATCGGCTCTTACGCTTCGCCGAGGTGTCGAGTTTTGCAAGGGATTGTTTATAACCGTGCGCGGTGGGAGAGTAGGAATTTTTTTTAAAGGAGTGCCAGATGATGACGATGATGATGGTGAAAATATATTGACCGGGATATATTATATTCGGGTTGTTATATATGCGGGCTTGTCCGCTGACCGCGAGTTTAGCATAATCGGGCCGTTTGTATGGCGCTACATGGCCTATTTTTTTTTTCTTTCTTTTTTTTAATGCCGGGTAATTGGCCGATGCGTTGCGAAAAGTGACGAAAAAGAAGGTAAATTTTATGACTTATACATCAGGTGGTTTTAGAGGTATTTTAAAAATTGTTCAGCTCATGCAGCAAATTCCTACAGCCGACATTGTTTTATGTCTAAAAGTTTTCAAAGTTTTCTATATATATACATATACATTTAGAGTTGATTATGCGTTACTTTATAAACGCATAATGCATATACTAAAAATGTCGAGACCGCAGCGCGTTATCCGAAACCTTACATGAGAATTATTTTCCAACTTGGAAATTCACGCGTTTCTAGAAACTTTCCTCCGCTATATATTATCCAAGTAAGCTAGATAAGCCATATTCACGGCGCCAAAAATCATCCCACAGCTCCGCTTGTTCATCCCTCAAAAACCTTATCATAACGTTCACACCCGCACGGTTCCCGTAGATTTTATTCAACATAATAATTGTCTAACGAGCGACGGAAAGCCCATAAGCAAGGTCGTTACTCGCGTCTCAGAACCGCGGGCGACAAACAATCGCTCTCTCACTCAGCGCACGCACACGCTGCACAATCGACGTCTCTCGTGCATATATATACGCACTCTATACGCTCGTTGCATAATGCAAAATTTGCGCGAGCTCGCTGCGTCGTATACACAGCCAGCGGCGGCGTTGGCCTAGCCTAGTCGTTGCTCTTTCTCCCTCTTTCTATTTCTCTCTCTCTCTTTCTACGCGCAGCTATTCATAGAGCAGCTCGCGCGCGCGCACACACCGGCATGCAATTGCATAAAACTACGCGGGATACATTGACCCTAGCTCGAGTTACGCAACGCGCGCTCGCTCGCGTCTAATGCCAACATATAAGCGAGCGCGGCTCTATGACGATAACAACGCGCGAATCGTGCGAGTATATATGTGCACATATATATATACATACACAGAGTGAGCGTGGTATATTAGCGAAATTTTATCTGCTCGCGCACTGCATATAGCGAGTCCAGTGACTCTGCGCGGAGAGAGCGATAAGCGCGAACGCCTTTTACAGCCTTGGGAATACGACAGTTTTTTCGCGCGCATCTATTTCTATATACACGCATGATGTGATATGTGCGTGTGTGTGTGTATAACGAACGTGTTTGCGGTGCCGATGACCCGTATTATATACGCGAGCGCTAGAGTTTGTTTGCGAGGGTATTAGAGCCGCGGGCGTTTTTCTTTTCTCTTTTTTTTTTAATAGTGCTAGATGTAAACAGTATCATGAACAACGTGAGCGATTATATTCGAATGACGGAAATAAATATGCGCTATCCGATGTGTTAGATAGATAAGGTGCGGTTTATCAATGAAAAAAACTCGTGCGTACATATATTTTTCGAAGAGATCCGCGTGTCAAACATCTTGACGAAGCTTTTTCAAAGCTTAACTTATACAGTTGCGTCCCAGTTCGTTTTTTCCCCTTGTAATAATCGAAAATAGATGAGCGCAACTTGTTTTGAAGCCTTGAGCAATATTTACAGCGCTCCGAACACCTACAATGGTATAATAAATTAGCAGCGCTGCGAATGTACGTATATGTTTGCAAAGCGCGACATGGATCATCGACCGAAGAATCGATCGGAGTATGTAGTAGTGTCTTCTCTCTGTTACCACCAACCAGTATTATTGCCTCTGTAAAAAGAGCTAATGTTTTTCAAAATAGAATTATCTATTATGCATACTTTATGCAGGCCAATGAACTCTCACCTGTGTGTAACCCATGAACACACACACACTCACTTGCAATCGCTCGTGCGCGCGGCTTTTAATAGTCTTCATAATTTCTGATTTCGTATGTATGATGGAAATAAATTATACTTTACGCATTTTCCACGAGCAAGCAATGGATATCTCGTGTTTTCTTTGATAAAAGAACATATATGTATATGATATACAACTCAAGCAAATTTAAATACAATGCGAATTTTTACAGAAATTTTCAATTCCTTATATATTGAGATGGCAATAATCGTAAGTCTTAATCTCGACGCATTCCTTCCTCTTTAATAACGCATACGCGAAAGTGCAATGAATATTATGCAAACTTACGATACACAGCACCGCACGATGCTTATTAAAAATTAAGATCCCCTATCGCGTATCCCGAAAATACGCGCGTATATAATAATCCCTCAATCGTCTGATCGACGCTTGTATATCAAGGCGAAGAGAGTGAGAAAGTAAATCCTCTCGCATTATTGTTCATCTCCTTACCAAGCTGCAACGTATACGTCTCGGAGCTTGAGCTTTTGCAAAGTCGCGCTGCAGAATGCCTCGCAGCCTTGAATCACACTCTCTCTCTCTTTGATTCTGCATATCCAATTACGCGCGAGCTATCGGGAATTTCTATCTCGCCGACGAATGCAATTTCTCCGGTGCATTATCATCATCGCATTGACATATATTTTTCTTTTCTGACACTCGCGCACACGTGATCCGATTGAATTTTAACGCGCGTGGGGGCGGAGGGACTGCTGTGTGCGTTTGTTCGCGATAAGAACCGGCTTATCGCGCGTGGATTATTACATACGCGCATATATGGCTGAGTTTTTAATGAGAAATTAGCATTAGAACGAGTGGCAAGTTTGCACCTTTCCGATTCCGCGGCAGCGATTAGAACGTTAATCACGATTATATAAATATATATCGGAATCCTAGCACCGCGCGAGTGCGTTTATTAGCTCTTAGTCATGTGATGAACGGCCGCTCGAGCTATAATGGTATAATCATTATACCGTGTAATCTAGCCGAATGAGTAAGAGTGTTGGCGTGGAGAGAAAAAAAAAGAGGAACGATCGCCGCGCCGCGGATATAGTATACACTCATGCGCGCGTGATTTTAATTTAACGCGAAAACCGCGAGAGATAAAATAGTCATCATCTGTTATTTTTTTTTCGCAAAACAATATATCTAAGTGTGTGTGGGATTTCCTCTGGCGAGCGATCTCTTTTTTTCTCTCGTATAACGTATAGTTTATATAGAGTTTGAGAATGTGTACGATGCAACGGTCACGTAGACCGCGATTTTCGAGTCGCTAATTATACAAAGCCGATGTGTATGATGATTCACAGCATCTCGATTGTGACTTGGCCTTGCGCAGAAAAAGAAAAAAACAAGTGTACTCTAGAAGCCATTCTAAATCGACGCGATGGTAAACATCGTGATTCTGCGCGCGTTAGTTCACCTTGTGCCGATGGCTTTTTTTTGTTGTTCTCAAAGTATCTGTAATGATGCAATGAAATGTTGCTTTCTAATAGAGTTCGTAAACTTTTTTTTCCCGAATAAGTCCTTATTATCGACCCGTGCATCGTCCCGTACTAAAAGAAATATATCGAAATTCCGCTCGTAATATAGATATGCATATAGAAGATATCTATAAAAGGAAAATTTAATTCAATCCCATACCTATATTGCGCAAATCACGCATGCGACATCATCTCTCGCGATGATATTTTCAACGACTGATCGCGTTGCGTAAAAATTTACCTTCGCGCCGCGTAAATTTTTCCGCTGCCCGCGTTTTATTATACAAAACGCGCTCGCGCACGGTTAATTAGAGAATTCAATTTCGAAATAGTCCCGGACCGTCGCGCCGGGATTCCATGCGCGTTCAGCTTGACAGAGGTCCGACAGCTCGGACTATACGTTACACACGCACGTGCGCACGAATGTGTCACTCGCTGGTTATAGGGTCCGGCGAACGCTGTGGGCGTCAGTCGAGTGGACGGGTCCTATAGTTCCGACATGGCGGTATATATTGGAGATCGAATTTTTGTTGGTTTCGTGCGGTGCGTGGATGGAGGTGAGGGTTTTTGTGGAGTTTTTCGGTTGGGCCAAGGTAGATTGTGAAGGTTTCAAATAAAAGATTGCTGATCAATAATTATGGTAATTTAATTATATGGTATATTGTAGTAATTTAGTAGTAGCGTATGGTGATACATGATATTGAATTTTTAATAACACGGAAAATGTATTATGATAGCGAAACCATTTTTTCAATTTTTACAATATATATAAAAGCCAATTTTCACGAAATAAGCAACAATTCAATAAAAAAAATTCCCTCCACCTCAATGGTCATCAGGATCCACTGCTTTCTTCCTTGTTTTCCCTCGCCCCAGCGAATTCACTCTATCCTTAACCATCCACACATCCTTCTCTCCTCTCCTCACCAGCACCGGAAGCCCTATAAAGGAAAGCCTCTTTCTTCTCTCTCCCTCTCTTACCATCTTCTTAACGACCCAATCATCGTCCAGCAACCCCTCCCACAAACCCATCGGACCTAAATCTCGACTAGCGCTATCTCTCGAGAGAAAAGTCGTCTCGCGCTCGCTCGCGGCTTTACGGCCTCGTAAACCTCGCCCGGGGAAAATCGGCTCGGCTCCGAACCAATGGCTCGCTCGCTTGGCAATCGTCGTCGTATCGCCACACTCACAGCTTGGCGCTGTCCGCCTCGTCGTATAGTATAGGTTTGTTTTGGTTTTTAAAACTAGGCCGCGGGGTCTTTGACCGCACGCGCGAGCTCGCATGTGTGTCTCCGTCGCGCCTCTTACTCGGCGCATAATGCGCGAGCGAGCGCCGCTTGTGCCCCTTTTCTCCGCGGCTTTTCTGCCAATTTCTGCAGAGTGAAGTAGAAGCGGAGCGTGTCGGACACTCGGTGTGCGTTACGTTGGCGAACGTGCGTGGGCTGCTGCTGCTGCTGCTCGGTGTGGATTTTTGAAGCACGTGTGCGGTGGCCGAGTTATCGAATGATTTTATTATGCTTTTCGGGAGTTCGGAGCACCTTTAACGTGTCGACCTGTTTTCGGAAAACGCGTTAAATGTTTATTGTAGAGTCGATCCCGGTATTGTGAAGGAAAATTATATGCTTTGACGAAGTTGTAGGAAACGTTTAATACGTATTTTGCTTCCTCATAGAGAAAGCTTTGTAACAGTGAAAAAAAATTTCGACACAAAAATTGTTCAAAAGATCTTTTAAAGCGATATATGTCTATATTTGTCGATGTTGAGAACCTGTTTTGTTTGATATATATAGGACGCTACTTGCGTCTCTCAGACTCTCATTCGGTAGTACGGTAGAACGCGCAATGCTCAAAAATACATACCAAATTAATAAATGTGACTTTCCTAAGCAAATAATATTATTGATAATTTTGTAATAAACAATCGAGTATTACAATTTCATTACCAATAAGGTAATATGACTACATATTTTTCTCTTTCACCAAAGAATTATGTCTATATTGAATTTTTGTACCAAAGCATTGAACATTGTGAATATGTTTAATTAGTTTAAAAGATATTTAAGTACCGGGCCGCTTCGCTCGTAACCGCTAGGTGGCGTAAACAATCCCGCACGTGAAAAAATGTTTTTCGAATTGTATGTAACTTTGATATTCATTGCTGCTATTATAGCGAAGCCTGCGAAGCACATAAACGAGACTAGATATAAAATGTTCAATCTTAACCTAAAAAACAATTCCTGTAATCCGTATTAGTGTGCCTATATCGAAATACAGATCAGGCAAGGAAACATGATTAATCAACTTAAGTAATGTTTCAACTTTAAAAGTTCCAAAATCAATCTGAAGAATAATCGACAAAGCCTATATTCTACCGGCACAACGTGTCATTCAAAATCATGGCACGCAATCTGCACGTTCGCCACAAGTTTTCATAGCAACAGCGACGATATAATGAGCGGATGGCCGCGCTGCACTCTTGTCGGCTAATTCCCCAGAATTTCTCCAAGTCATTTCTTCCAGTGATTCTCGAGCGCACGCGATATTGCACTGTCTACAGTGACACACATCGCGCGACTGTCTCCTTTTTCCCGTACTCGCGATCACGCGCGCGAGCTCGACATTTCATTCACCTTTCGCGAACGTCGCTCATATACACACATATGTAGCAGCACACTATGCCACCTGGACCTTTGTGTGTATATATACGAGTATTGCGCAATTTCGCGGGCCTTTGTCAGTACGTATATATATCGAGTGACCGGCGAAGGCTGCTCCAGCGATCAGCTGACGATTCGACCTCAACATGGATTGCTTTTTACGACTTAATTGGCGCACACAGGCATTATTCGATCACTGCCGTTTGATTCTTTCTTTTTTAGCCCCTCATGCGCTCGAGTTCGAAGAATATTTCGGCCGCTTCTTGGTATAGTATATCGAACGTTATGCGTTGTGTGTCACGAGACGGGTTTCGGCTTGTGATGCAACATGGGCGCGACTGCCACGCGGAGATTTAAACGTATACAGCGATGGCTTTATTGATTTTAAAGCCGAGAGAGCGAGGCTGCGACAAAAACGTTGAACGGGGAAAATTGCAATGAAATATTGATGGCGCAAAATGTGCATTTACAGCCGCGTACTACCTTATAAATTTTATAATGTCAATTTGATAAATTAAGTTCCGCATTGCGCAGTCTTGACAGTAAGGATTATAATAAAATAAAGTATTTGATACAGTTTTATTAACGCGAGTCGCCGGCGGTGTCCCGCTAACGAAGTTATGGTAAAAATTCGGACGTTGAAATTGTCATTTGTATATAGTGCATTACAGCTAACACCATTGTAAATTATCGTTACAGCTGTATATGAATTTACGAACTTGCTGTCCGGCAATTTGCAAACACAACAATTTAGCATTTAAAAATGAATTTGCAAAATACTTGGTATATACCAGCAGTCACCTCATTCATATCTAAAATCGTATGACGGTATACGTTAAGAAAATTACGCAAAAACCTTGCCTCACAGCAATTATCCACCCAAAAAAAGTAAAGCTTTTCGAAAAATAACTCAGACGAGCCTCTGTCAAGCGACAATCTCCACGCTCCGAAATGTTAATGATCCCAGGCTAGTAGTCTCATATACCTACCTCAGTGCGCGCGTGCGATTCACGTCAATTGCGCAACCCACACGCACTCTCTCGCACTTTACGCAAGCCCAAAAGTATTACGAGCGCGCAGCAATCCCGGTCGAGAGTGTGTATAGGTATATACCTATATACCGGTCGCATTACGCGTTCTTCTCTCTCTCTCACTCACTCGCCTATACATATATATACACGACATGCGGCGGCGTTTTCATTGAGGCGATTACGCGGCGCAAGTAAGTATATGAGTAATTCCGCCGAACTTTTTGAGCTAGAGAAAAATTGGAAAAAAAAATTAAGAGCACACATTCATACCACCTTTTTTCTTTCTTTCTAGACCTCAAATAGTGAAAAAGTGGTAGCGTTACTCATTTCTTTTCAAAGCCATTTTGTTTACCGCATAACTCGTATGAAAATTACAGGAACATCTAGTATAGTTTGTGATAATCTTTTCTGTATAAAAGATGCCAGTTTTTATACAGCAAGTGAAAAACTACTTGCCTATTGCGACACGTGGTGTATGTTTTCGTGAGGGATAAAATTTATCGATCGCGTCACAAAAAAAGTCACTTCTCATTGACCTTGTAAGTGTGCTAGCGATTAATTCTGTTTTTTAAAACAAGTTTCGTTTTTAATAATGGTGTTTAAAGTAATGTAAAATAAATTCTATAAGCAGCACATTAATGAGTAATAGAGCATTTCATTCGTTACTGAAAATAATTTGTACGAGTACCACTAAAGTAAGCCTTTAATTTTAGTCTATCTCCAATACCATACATAATTAGTACGATTCTAAATCGGGTTTTGATACCAAGACGATGTTCTTCTAGCCCCATTTAAAAACCTATAACATGTGCAGAATTCCGTGTAGCGAGTATATCTAAAGATATCAAAAAGAGTGACTCGAATTTAAAAAGTACCACGGAATTACTCATATACAGCTCTCGCACATATACACAGCGGTGGCGTGAGTCACCGAACACTACTGCTCCGAAGAGAGGCTTGCGAAATCGGAGAGGAGCACGCGTATACAACTTCTTTTTCTCGGCTCCCTCTTCCGAGAACAGAAGAAGAGGAGACGACGCGCGGCGGAGAGAGAAAGAGAGAGAGAGAGAGAAAAAAAAGGGAAGCAAAGAGGAGAAGCGGCGACGGCGACGACGACGCCGACGAGGAATGCGCGCGTGTGTAAGTAAGTGCACGAGGAGCGATGGAGCGCGGCGCGCAGGGAGGCAAATCGGCCGCGCGCGCTCGCGTCGTAAACAATGATTCACAAAAAGTGTGTTTGTGGGGAATCGAGTTTCATAATATAGGAGCGCACGGGAGTGGCCGAGCGAGAGAGGGACAAGTGTCCGGGATACAGTAAACAGCTGTGTATAATATTATATGCGTATATATATTTTAGAATTTTTCTTGGCGCACTTCTTTTTTTTTCTAAAGATGGAAGAATTTTTTTGTTTTCTCGTGTATATAGTGTTCGCATAAATATTATAATTATGAATGTGGATTTGGTATTTTTAATCTGTGGGAATATTTATTTTAGGATGAGAGTTTTCTTTTTTAAAATTGAAATAAAATTCCGTGTCATCGAGTTTGCACATATAATACTTATATATAGCAGTTATAAATAAGAAACGAGTGACCGCGATTATTCGGTTTTTTTTTCACCCCCCCTTGAAAATTACGATCTTTTTTTGCGAGTTTTTCAGCGCGGGCAAAAATCGTTTCCCATCAAGAAAGCTAATTATAACCAGTTAATTAAGACCATCGTTCTCACTCTGCAAAAGACACTTCTCTCTCCGTCGGTCCACAGAGCGAACCGTCCACTTTAAGACACTGCCAATAAATAGCAGCGCCGCTCTCCAAAAAGCACCTCCGGCAAGTGACAAATAAAGAACCGCGAGCGCCGCGTAAATACATTAAAGACAATAACGAGCCAAATGCATAATGGGAATAAGCAAGTATATGCGCGCACGGGTCTCACACGCACGAGCGACGGAAGAGCTCATATTATTATACACGAGCGATGCGTGCATGCACGCGAGGCCGAGTATATGAGCAGCACGCAGTAAATCATGCAAAAACAGGGTCACCGCGGCCCGCCTGCGTTTGCGCGTCCCGGTTCAAAGCGCGCCTGAGAATCCGCGAAAGTTTTTCGAGAAGGAGTTTATTTTGGGATATGATTTACGGCGACGTCGCGACGCGCGCGTGTGTATGTGTACGAAAAATGTGCGGTTAATTACAAGCGTGGGCGGCGTGAGTGATTAAACGTGTAATGAATTTTTCAGAAAGGCTTCGGTGTGCGGTTGAAAAAAGTTTTTGTTGGAAATTTCTTGGCGATAGGGTTCTTGTGTGTTTTATGTTTAATTAAATTTTAGATATTACATTATCAGAGAATGGGCTTATCTGGGTAGTTTTCATTTCACCGGTAATATTTTATTTCGAAGAATTTAGTTATGGAGCGCGTTATATCTAATCAACTGTTCTTTAATAAAGAAACTGACCGCAAGTTTTTTTTATAATATATGAATAATTTCTCAACTATTTTCTGGTAGAAAATTAACCAGATTTTCTGCCTAAGCTTTAGCTTAAAAAACTAGCTAATTTATTATTTACCTTATTTGACAATCTTTGACTTTTCGTTAGCTATATAAATTAACTTTTTTTTTTTGTTATTGACGTTATTACCGTGGTTTCTATAGCTAATTTTTATATTCTGGAAAATTTAGTTTATTTATTGCTAGAATATATGCTTAACATTTCTACTCCTGTATGTCAAAGTTAATCTATTTTCTTTCCTCTCTCTATACTTTATAAAGCGTTAAAATCACATTTGTAAATATACTTAAAATGGAGAATTCCCTAATCTCACAATACCAACAAAATTAAAAAGAAAAACACGCGGGACAACCCTCGCATCCGCACCTCGCAAACATCCTCTCAGAACCCCGCACAGCAGACGCCATTTTTTCCCGCACCTCTCGTACAATACAATATTCATATACCCCAGGCGTCCACGGCGAGCCCTCGCGCGAAATGCCATTCCCTTCCTTCTCCTCGAAAAAAAAAGAACAAGAGTCGACTGCCACACAGCTAAAAAAACCTTCCCCATACGTACACAAAGCATTCCTCTAATTCGTCCCGCGTCCCGCGCCGCGGCGCGAGATTCAATTTGCCTCCCGCGCGTAGTACGCGCGCTGCTTCGGTTGTCCCTCTCTCGCCTCGAAGGGAATGCGCTTGGCGGGCGGTAGGCCGCCCTTTCTCGAGTACGGAAATAAAAGCGCGGTAATCGCATTAGCGGCTGCGAAGTGCAGCCAAGTGTCGGTCGGTCGGTCGAGAGAAAGTGTGTGCGTGCGCGCGCTTCCCGCGAGATAGAGGCGGTCTATATAGGTACCGAACTGTCGAGAAGAGCTTCTTTTTGGGCTCTTGACAAACTTCTGGCGGGAGGAGACGGTAATGCCTCTCGACGTTTTTGCGCGCGAAAAGCCGCCGCGAGCGCCTCTGAATTAAAGCGCGCGAGCGTTGGGTGAAATTATAGGGGAAGCTGAAATTTATCTTCGCCGCGTGGTGGATCGGTACTTACACGAAGTAAAGCAAATATATTGATCGGTTAAAGAAATGACTGGGAGATTATACATCTCTCTTTTTTTTTAAGAAAACGGGTAATACAAAATTGGGCTGTTTGCCAAATCGAAGGTTACGCGTGGGTCGTAACGTTATGGGATTTACGTCCGAAAAACATGCATGACAACGAGTTTTTAATTCGAGATTGCAGATACACTGTGGGTGAAGTAAAGAAATGAAAAAACGAGTCGCAGATCAACTGTGCGGCGCTCGAAAAAATTACGCAATTTTTTTCCCTGCGCGTAGTAATTATCCGAGCTGATACATTGCCCGTATAGCTACGCAAATTACTGCTCTATCTCGCGCTGTATATATATGTATGTATATTTAGAACTGAAAGCGAAGTTTTCTCGGTGCGCTGCTGTCTGGCACGTAGGCGCTTAGTCGACACTTTCCGACTTCGCATTGTGCTATCGTGTGAATGCGGAAATTTTCAGCAACGATAATAATTTGCACGATATATATATATGTTATTCGACGAGTACTTTTCCTGGCTGGAAGGAGTGCCGAGGTCGAGTAGCTTTTCAAGTATATTGGTATGTCTGTGTGATAAAATAATGTTGACATGTTTTTCGTATGTCTGCGAAGCTTTTCTATTTTACGCAACTTGATAAGGATTATATCTGTAACGGGTTTGATACTAAACTTAAAGTAGATAAGGCAAAAAGATTCATAATAACTTAATTGAGATGATACAATTTAACGCCAAAATAAACATCGCAACATTCAGATGGTTGAAACTAAGCATAACATTATCATCTACTCAAGTCTGTAATATAAAAAAATATACAAATTTAAACGTTCGCGTTGTATCCTTATCAAACATCGAGCGATCACTATCATCTCTGCGGATTCCAAATTATTCATACATACCTTGCCGCACAATCCACCGAAACGACTGTGTATAAGAGGAATGCGCACGTGCTCGCATCAAAACCGTCGTTTATTCGTTTGACTACACAACAGCGCTTATATTATATACTTTTCATCTCGTATAGAAGAAAACGTCTCTTTGAGAGAACGTCGAGCTGCTCTCTCCTCTCAATAATATATATACGCCCGTCTAGGCAACAGCGCGCGTGCGTCAGGTGGCGTATTTCCCTCTCGCGTATATACGTATATATATTTATACACGCGCTTATACACGCGGGGGGAGAAAGGACGAGAAAGAAATAGAGAGTAACATCGCGCATATTCGCTCATGTGCGTAAGCTCGCGCTCGCGAAGGAAATAAAATATTCGAGCGATCAAAAGAAAACGGCAGCGGAGAAAAGAGCGAGAGGAGTCTAATGCGTACGGGGGCTGATGGATATGCCGTAAAAGATTCGCGGAGCTATATGGCGTGTGCTCAATCGAGCCCGACGATCAAAAAAGTTTCGAGCGCTCGCAAATGGGCTTAGCGGATTGTCGCATTGGGGGATTATCAATGCGGCGAATGTAACATGTTAATGTATTGGCCTTTTGCAATCATGGTGAAATTCGTCTGTATTGTTGCAACCGAGGTTTACAGTGTTAGCCAATAATGCGCTCTTCGTCCACGTGCGTCAGACTAAACGATTTGAAAGTAGTCGGGCGACTTAATGCACCGCGCGCGGGGCTCTGTTATATTAAATTTATTATATCACGCAAATTGACGATTTACAAAGTTATAAAGAAATCGTTATAAACGCCGCGTAATTACACACACCCCGAGCGCGCGCTCTAAGTAGTACTTATAAATTCGACAAGATATTCGTTAATGAGCGCAGGCGTGGAATTATATACTCATGTATAACGATTTTTCAGCGTGACAGGTGTGCGCACTTGATTATCCTGATTTATACGCGGCGCAAAAGTTATAGAAAATATAGAAATAGCGTATGTCTAGGCCCGGTTCGACAAGATTCGATCGCACACCGCAATTACGGTTGATTGCAGCGAGAAATTCGCCTATCTTAATGAAATTAACCGGTCAAATGCCAAAGCCGCAATATCTCCCCACCTAAAAATACCTACTCCGCATGTCAATTAAAAAAAGCCTCTCTCTTTCACCGTTGTATAGCAGAGACCAACCAAGAAAAGCCAACAGCACCGGACGTCGACGTGTTTTCAATAATTACTCTCGACTTTGACCGTTCGATATATTTTGGTCGCACAGCCCGGCCCTGTTCGTGTTTTCGCGATCGGCTGTTCCCTATATACACTCGCGTTAGTTATTATTCCTTTTGCCCTCTCCTCGTCTCGTATGCGCTTTTGCTCTTATATTAACCCAGCGGCAGCCGCAGTAAGTATGCGGTTCGCTCGCTGGCTCGCTCAACCGACAAAGATCTTCGAGAGCTGCGTTCGTTCGGGCCCGCACCGAAACCTGTGCATCCAGTTTCGCCTCGCGTGGGTCTCGCGTGTATATATATATACTTACCCTCGTGAATGTTGTTTACACTGCATGTATAGAGGAACAGAGAGAGAGGGAGAAAGAGAGAGAAAAACACGTAACGTGTTCCGTAATACAATTGGACTCTCAGCTCGAAAGGAGCCTCAGAGCGATCTTTGTGGCGAAAAATATCGGCGCTTTATTTTCGCGCTTTCTTGCTATTTTCGACGGGGCTCAGCGCAAATTTAGCCGCCGGTCATCTTTCAACGATAAAAAAACCGACGAGAGAGAGACACACGCGGGCAGAGAAAGTATTTGTCAGAGTTGTTTACGCCAAGCGCATGGTTGGGCGTATTTTTAGCCGGGCGAGACAGAAATAGGCGTATCATTCTCGAAATAATAAAGCTTTATTGCCGCGTTATATATACTGCCGAGCGCGGAACGCGAAAAGTATACTTGAGTGTGTATAATATTCATTACCGCGATGAGTTAATTGCGCGAAAAAGGATGTGATTCTTGTTTTTTATCGCACGCGCGTCGGGGCGATGAAAAACAAGAGCGCCGGAATATAAGTACATACGCCCGCGCGTGTGTGGTATGTGTTTGTGCCGTGTACAGCACGTGCGGCCGGGCTCCGAAAGAGGAGAGGCGCCATTATGGCTCTGTTCTTGCTCACGTTGCGGCGCGTCGCCGGGCGACAGTTTTCTTTCTGTTTCTCCTTGTATTACAGCAGCGGTGATGCGTGTTTATTAATGGCAGTAGGTTGGGAAACGATTCGCCGCGATGCGCTGGATTATTATAATATGGGTTTTGGAGAGACGAGCGTTGATCAACGGGTTGGATAAACGTTTTTGTCGGGTTTCGGACCTACATAAGCGTTGATGAAATACACTTAAACGACGTGTCGCTTAAAAGATTCCATTTACACATGCACGTTCTTAAAAATAATAAATATATTTTTCTTATCGGACCTGCTGGTATTAAATTTCATATATTAAAATTGTGAGTAATTAATTATACACTTAAAAGAACGACATTTTTTCAGCTATGCTTTGATTGAGATGCATCATGCAGCAGAGGAGTTAAAAGATAGTAGAGAGCGTCCGAAAATAGACAAATTTTTTTGCATCATACAAAAAGCTTTTCAAAGAGAATTTACGGCTTATTGGTCCGCGGGCCCGGCAAATTCAGCAATAAAAACGAGTTGTGCGGCCGCAGCAATATTCGGAGATATATAACTTGCTCAATCCACTTTCATAAAGATTTCAACGCGCTTGAGTATAGTAATCGGCGATAGTTACACGCGTCTTTTGCAATAAATTCATAACGAGTAATCCACGTGCCCTTCGCAAACGCAAATTGCAGATCGTAATTTTCGCGTGTCTGAAACACCATAGCCCGCCCTCGAATAGATATTTACTACCTCGTTCGTGCGAGGGAAAGAAAAAAAAAACATTTGTTCATTAGCACTGCTGAGAAAACGTACATATTTTAAGACGACTATAATGTAAGATTTCGCTCGTTGTAACAAGCTCTCTAATTAAAACACAACTTTGTTATTCAACCGCGCGCGCCACATCATCCAAACATTGTTTTCGCTTTTTATCGGCCCGCCGTAGAGAGCGCTGCCGATATATTTTTAAAGCTCTTTCATACCGAGACGATAATACTTGCTGTGCAGCGCGGCGCGCTCGCTGCATCATCGCGTGCGCCTATATAGGTATATATGCACTCTCCCTCGTGCACGCGCCTTCCATTTTTATCGCTCCCTCTCTCTCTATCCCTTCTTCTTTTCTGCCTTTCTACGCAGCATTGGCTCATTTTGGCGCTGCTGCAAGCGCGCAGGCCAAGGTCACGCCGTCCCGCCTATGCTCTTTTCTTCTTTTTTCGCCTGTCTCCTTCCTCGCCTTCTAAGCTTGTTTATTCGCCTTCTTTTAGCTTTATTTTTTTTTACTCTTTTGCGCGCCACTCTGTTTCTCGCTCCCACCCGAATCTTTTCCCTTTAATCTCGCGCTTTTTTTCTCTCTTTTTCTTTCTATAATCTCGCGTCCTCGTGGTGTGTCAACCTCTTTGTTCCTTTTGCAAACTGGACCTACCTCATTAAGGTTCGGCTCCACGATGTTTTTGCTCCGTTTCGATGAGATGCGTTCAGGTGTTATTCTTAAAGTCCTCCATTCGGCCGGTTACGGGATAAAAAGAATTATTCGTCTTTTCTAAAAATAATAACAAACAAAGAGGAAATACTGAGGTTTTATAATACAATTCTTTATTTCATTAAATATTAATCGAAATCCTCAGCATATCTAACACAATAGGAATGAATTCGTATAATTAAATAATGCAAACAATTATTTATCCATATGTATATATTTATTTATAAAATCTACATAACAAACACTCCAAACTCAAAGTCTGTCCTCTCGATCAGTCGATCATCAGTCGATTGTCGCAACAATGTCCAAGCTTATGGCGTATATGCACATCACCGCCGCCATCAGCTAAGCCGCTGCACTATACGGCGTCGCCACGCTTCTCTTCTGTCTCTCTCACTCTCTTTCTCTCGCTTAACCTTCGCCGTGTCCTCTATGTGCCACGACCACACCCACTCCCGACCTACTGTCTGCATCCAGCGTGCGATTACGGCCCCGGAGTTGTGTACGCGACGCGCTGTATACATATATATGTCCAAGCCCCGCAGCATCTCTCTCTCTCCCTCTTTCTCTCGTTATGCCTCTTCCCTCCTTCGCAGCCGCCGCCGTCGCCGCTCCCCATCGGCCCTCCGTTCCGGGCTGCCAGGCGCAGTTGGGCTCGTGGGACGGGTTTTCGGCGGGGAGAGAGAAAAAAGCTTCCTCCTCCAACACGGGGCTACATCGGCCATTTTGAATTTTCGCCCTCCGCTCGTCCTCTCTCCTCGACTCTTTCTACGCCGAAAATTCTCTCCGATCGTGAATCTTCCTCGATGCGCGTGTTGTCGGCTTTCATTTAAACAATGTCTAAATAAATCGCGGGAATATGTACGTACCTATATGAGAAAATCTAAGCGAAAAATACATTTACGCATCAACTTTACCCTCAAAAGTGGGTGTATAAAAATTTGTTTCAAGGCACATCTACCGAGTGTACCACGTAGATTTAACTTCAACTTTTGGCCATCCATCCCAGAAACGTCCTAGATAAAATTGTAAAGAATAAAAAAAAAACTAGTAAAAGTCAGCTTTTATTTGCTCTTTTAAAAATTAATAAAAGTTGACTCCTTCAAAAGTTGTGATCGTTTAAAGTTGAGCCTTGAAAAGGTATATAAAGCTATAGGGCTTCCGATTTGTACAATTTGCATATTTTAGTGACCTTTCGACGCTTAACCCTATAAAGGATCAGAATTTTTGAAGTAATCAAATATTATCTTCATTTTTTAAAAAGTAAATAAAAGTTGGGTTTCACTAGTTTTCTTTTATTTTGTGCTTTGTCTAGGACGTTTGTGGGATAAATGGCTAAAAGTTCAAGAAAAGTTTTTTTTTGGCATTTATGTTTAATTTTCAATTTAATTTTCATGTGGTACAAAGAGTAGGAAAAACCAGGCTCGGAAGGTGTATCTCGAAAAAAATTCTTACCCATTTTTGAATACGCGTAAAAGGGTTTTTGATCGCTTTACATTTCCTGATATACACGTATGCGAGAGATTCAAGTTCGTATAACAATTTGTTCCATGCTTGTTATGGCGTTCTAACGACGCGGAGGTGGATGAAAGAAACCGTTCTCTAGTCGACACAGGTCGTTTTTTCGCGACTTTGCACCGGGTAGAACTCACTTCCTATATACTCACGTGACTACTCTCCGCATACATATACATATACGTTACAACTTACAAGCTGCACGCGTAACGTGTTTCCGAATCGCCGACTAGAGGCCGCGATTTCACTTTGCGCGACGCTCTCCGCTGGGATAATTTCCGCGGGCGACCGAGCGTAAAGTGTATTAACGAGCCGAGATGAAAAATCGCACCGCACACAAGTCTCTGCTATGGGTAGCCGAAAATAAACGACTCGCATTGGTAAATGTAAATCGGCGTGGGTCCGCGTTTTAGAAATCGTAGTGAAGTTGTCGATGATTTTTTGAACTCTAAAAACTCGTTGATAACGACTAGCGCGAGTTGTGATGCCAGATGTGCTGAATAAATTAGAGGTGCGGGTTGCATCTGTGCGCCTTTCTAAATTGATAATCTTAATATAAAGGAGCGAGAGATGTAATTAATGAAGGAAGATGCGAGTGACACGATTCGAACGCGTCTTCATACTCGCTCGTAAAAGATGAAATATGACCGTGCATACAGCTTTTTGCTGCGCCTATATTAAACTGGAATACTTTCATCGTCTCCAATAATAAATGCATATATAAAGTTCAAATTGCATTTAGAAATAAGATAATATACGCTCTCCTCCTCTCTGGATCATGTTTTTAAAGATAAAATTTTACTACACCGCGAAGAAGGCTTATTAAAAAGAAAATAAAATATGAAATGACGCCACTTCAACACGACGCGCGCATAACGATCGTCATCATTCTCATCCCGCGGCGCTCACTCTAAATGGAATAATAATGCGAACACGACTCACGCGTTTATGCATACACATGCACGAGGGAATCTTATATACAACGCGTACATCTCCTCTCTCTCTCTTTCTCTCATTCAGCTGCCCTCCCGAAAAATGTTACTGCACAGCGCGATTCCGGCGATAAGGGCGATAAGGCGGGCGGGGGGGCCCGCACAGTTCGGTATATATATGTATACATGGTAGGCGTGTCCCGCATCAACTGCAGCGGAAAAAAACGACGAGATAAAAGCCAGGCCCGATGCAGAAGGGGAGAGGAGCGCAAAGGAGAGAAGAGGAGAGAAAAAAAAGAGGAATCGAATGGCGAATGCGAGAGAGAAAGAGAGAGAGTGACTAAAAATAGCTCGGGCTCAAGGATACGGGGATCGAAAATAGCCGAAAAATATCTCATTTGCGCGGACGGGTGGCCTATAAATACGATGAGACATCGCACGCTTGTGATGGAAGAAAAAAAACTCCGAAATTCCAGTGCGAAGGCTGCGCCGCGATAAGCCGCTATGCGAATTCGTCGAGAAAAATAAACCGGCCGGATGTGATGTGTGTTTGAGAGGGAGGTTATCGCGGGACATTTGTTTTGCGCAGTCGTAGCAGAGTGCTCGCTTATTAATCGAAAACGAGCAGCCGCATGTTGGACGACGAGGGATCAACGTTATAGCAGACGTTGCGCAACGTGTGCACACGAAAATGCGCAACGTTATGTCATCGTGTGTGGGCTGTTGGGGGGGAGACGGACCCACACGCAAACATTTGCGCGCGTCGTAAAAACGAGTGCGAATTGCAGCGCGAAGGTCGTAAGTACGCGGCTTCCGTGATGCGTGTCCCGTGATAGGTATATACGTAAAAATTGTGCTCGTCGGTTCGACATTTACGACGTCTGCTTTTGTACATTTTATTTTTGCTATAGTTCAAATTGGTCGTCGTTTCGAAGCGAGCGGAAATTCATTTTAAATTTCACTTTGCCGAGTGATGAAGAGTACGAGCTGTTATATATAGTTATATTATAAAGCTTAATGGCATGTAAAATTATATTCTCGAGTAGGGTTACGCAGAAAATCGATATTTATGATTTTTATAACAGTTGTAACTTATTCGCGTAATAACACACTCTGTACGCGGCGATCGGGTAAATTTTATGATGCGTATCGCACTATCTTTATCGACACGTTACGCACAATTTATCTCCAAGGGCATGCACACAAATGTTTTTGTTGAACCTCTTTATGTGCTTCTTCGGCACCACTTCGGCCCTTAAAATGTCGATTGGGGGTTTTATTAAAAATACTCATAACTGTAAAATGCGGAAATGCAATATTTACGATATAAATATGAAATTTTTACACGAATAACGTAATTTCCCGTGAAACTTTTATTAATCGTAAATAATAAACAATATTATACATTAATGTCCTGTTTCCATTAATATTCAAATACGCGATAAATCAAATTTTAATACGAAAAGTATATGTGCCTCCACACCTATACCACCGACAGCCGGAAATTACCTCAATATTTACGACTTGTCAAAAAAACATGTCTAAAACCGGCATATATATCAACCGAAATAAGCCTCGTCGCGTCGCGCTTGTTACTCGCAAAAATCGTGCGAGCTCTCGCGTGTGTCGAAGAGGCAAACGCACACACATACACAGTGGTTTCCTATACACACGTCTCTATAAAAGAAGCGAAATTTAATTGCGAGCACAATAGGCCCGGTTCGCACGCTATTTTTGGCGGCCTCCGTAGCGCATATAATGGCCCCTTTGTAATGCTCCTCGAGCGAGACAATTTCGCATTGTACAATACGGAATAACGAAAAAACATATAAGTATATTCCGCGATATTTTTATTTCGAGCTGCGGTGCGTGTTTTTTACGAGCTGTTTTTTCGCTGGAGTTTACGGCTGTGGATTTGGATTTTCGATTATAATCGAGTAGATTTTGGTACGCGAGATAATATTATAATATTATCGGACGTTTATAATAATGGACAATATTTAAGGAAAATGACAACACGCATCGCGGATTCGTTAACACGTCTGTACACAAAACGCGGCGAATAGTCCGCGAGTTAAATTTAACATCTTCTTCAAAGACGCACTTAAGCTTTGCAGTATAAGCTTTTCAAGGAGAAAAATCCGCACGGATGACGGTTACAAAATGTTGATTTTTCTTCACTGTACACTCTCTTGCTGTGTGCGCTCGTGAGCGGCTATTTTAAAAACCTTTTCAGGCCAAGATGGATATAAAAATCGTGAGATAACGAAGCGGTACGTTGATTAGAAACGTGATTTACGTTGGAAAACAAAAACAATGGTTTTTTTCTTCGCTGCACACAGTATAAAATCAGCGACTACTGCACAAACTTTTTATTTTTACATAATCATCTATATTTAAATCCTTAGCGCACTATAGGTACTGTTTATACTCAAGTCTCGATATAATAGACTTTACAAAGAGGGCGTGGGCAGCCGATAACAGTCAACAGCTCTCTTTCTCTCTCTCGCCGCGGGCAAGAATAACACTTTATCAACAAAAACCCCTTCTCCCTTCATCAAGCAAACGCGGGCGCGCGCACAAAAGCCGGCCGAAACTTCATTGTTTACTAATCGGCTTAAAAAAACGAATTTCAATCTCCACAACACACCACTCTGCTCAACCGTCACGCAACAGCGACCCGGTTTTTCCCAAATTAAGTCTCGGAACTTCTCTCTCTCTCCACTCCAGCTCACCCCCTCAACGAAAAAAAAGCAACAGCCAAACTCTCTCTCTCCCCTAATTCACTGTGCAGCCCCTAATTCAACTGCAAGGCCGCCGCGAGCAACGACGAACGCGCTTTTTTTTTTCGCGCGCGTGCAGCTGTGCCATCTGCGAGTCGCGCAGACCCACTGGCCCACTTCCGCACGCGCTCGGCTCCATTCCCTGTGCGGATATTCTCTCTCGCTGCACATCCGCGCGCAATGCACCTGCGCATGCACGTCCACCCACCCACCCTCTTCTTTCTTCGGTGTATATATAGGGGAAGTATATGTATGTGTGTGTGTAGCCTCCGCCTTCCTTTTCCACTACCCTCGAGAACTCCTCCTTCCGATAAGGAAGTATGTATAGGGAGCGCGCGGCTGGTGGCGAATTGATTTCCGCGGCGAATCGATTTTTCTTTGTGCCTGAGAGAAGCGAGCTTTCTTTGTTCTCCCGCACACGCGTGCGAGCAGTCCTTTGATTTCTCTGTTTGTTTCGCCGAAGCAATTTACCGCGTTTCGAATCTCTATATAACAGTGCGCGGAGGGAGAATTAAGAGATGAGGGTTGAGAAAGAGAGAGAGGAGCTTTTGTACAGGCGACATAGTTATCGGCATTTCCAGTCGAAATTATATTGCGCGTTGGGTATGATGTAATTCGAGGTTATATAGGGGAGATTAGAGCGCGTTCGTGAATTTTTCAGGAGTGCGATAAATATAGAGGTTTTTTTTTCTTAGGTTTATTTATTGATGAGATAATTCGACGCGGAGCTTTTATAGGTATATACACTGGGGAATGGATGTTACGGGTGTGTAATTTGCTTTTCTTTGTTCCAATCGCTTTTTCTCCATTAGGCCAAATTAAGTGTATATAACAGCGCCCGATATACTTTGTCTGTATTAAGTTAACGACCGTTTTCGTTCCCAATCATTGCATCAGTTGAGTATAATTTCGTCGAACGTTCGGGGAACATGATTTATACCGTGGAATTTCGTTATAAGGAAATTGAATTTACATTTTTATTTATAATATACACTAATTATATTATCGACTGATATAATTTAAAGCACGTTAAACATCATTTAACTGTGTTATTGCGTACTAAATATATAGTTATAAAAATTCCTTTTAATAATAATATACTCTCCTTTATTTCGCTATAACGTTAGAATATATATTACGCGTCCTTTTATAGCATCTTTCCGGCAACATTTCGTAACCGAAAGTTCCGGTTACCAGTCCCGACCCCCCGTGCGCGCCCTTCGATGACATCACCTCGCGCAGAACTCCCTCGAAGGATCCACTGAACCGATATATACCTCACGCCTCGCGGTCAAAGCTGCTGCCTCTTCTCTCTCTCTCCCTCCACACACGCCTCTATATAATATATAACGCAACACACATAATATGTTTGCCTTTCGCGCCTTTCCGCGCTCCGGCCGTTTACCTGGAAGATCATCGAACACACTCACACATACTCTCTTTCTCTCGCTTGAAAGTGTATTTTCAGGTCGACCGGCGGCTGCGGCTATCTCGTCCCGCGATCACTCGCGCGCGAGTCTCCAGGTCGAAAGTTTTTGCTCCGCCCTCGTTTCGCAAACGCGAGATCAACGACCGCGTGGAAAAATTCACACACGAGCGCGTGGGTTACCTACCTGCGTGCGCCCAAGTAAGAGAAAGATCAATCGGATTTTTAGTATAGTGCGCTACCCGTAGGCGCGCCGATTAATGAATAAGTGGAAGGAATTCTAGAGGCGTTGTTCTGAGCGAGTGAGCGAGTTTTATGGCTTTCGAGAGGGAATGGGCAAGGCGTATAATAGTGCGTAGATGCGGAATGGGTGAGTTGAAGGAACGGGGTTTTTCTTTTTCGGGCTTAATTGGTTGCGTCATCGAGCCTCTCTCTCTCTCTGTAAGGTGAGGGATTAGAACAAAGGAGATGTAGGTTTATTCAAATTTGGAGGGAGAGAAGGTTTCGTAATAGACCGAGTTTTGGAGTTCTGCGGGTTAGATATAGAGGTAGGATTTAGTGGGTATAGTAATGTTTGGCATCGTTGCAAAACTATTTATTAGCCTGTCATGTGAACTATTCGCCATATTTGGCATTATTCCATATAGGATATTACACATTTTAACATTAAAAGTTTACACATCAGGCTAGTTTAAATTCTAACCGTTTATATATAGAACCTAATGCATGTTACTATGTTTACACAATAGCTATTTGCATAATAGCTATTTATAACAATAGCACTTGTTTTCCCTCCTTGTAAATAACGCCAAATTAAATTCCCGAATTTCCCCGTGCCAATTCAGCGCAACGTTCGCGCTCAAAAGTCGTTTGATCGATCTCGTTGCCACGATGCGATCACACGTGTGCGTGTGTACGCCCATAGACGGGCCGACATTGTTGTGACAGGGCAACAAAGCGAGTTTAGAGAGCAAACACACCCCACGCGAGTGTTCGAACAACATAGTTTAGCGCACGCGTTCGTATAACGAAAAATGTGACCCGAGGGATAGACGGGCGGGGGAAAAACGTCGGCGGGCGCTTTTCCTTTCATCCGGTGTATTTTTTTCACCTTTTTCAACCGATCCCCGCTTTGTAACAATATATTTATTTGCCAATGTAATTTTGTGTATACAGTAGGTTTAATTAAACGCGCATAGAACCGACAAGGACGGTTGCGCACGATAAATATATATACGGGCATCAGAAACGGTTGTGCGCACTCGCGCAAAGTAAACCTTTTGCTGCTGTATAGGATCATAAATTATTTAATCCGCAAAAAGCTCTCTTAATTAAATACCACACTTTTCCGGACCATCTACGAGCACCCTATACCGATTATACTCCTTCCCGCCAATTACACCCGAAATTTTACAACCACCGACAATTAATCGGTCATCCTATATATATACTTTTCGTCCCTTCTATATATACACACACACGCATGCACAGACACACGAGTCGATCGGAAAATAGAGCGATAGAGAATATATATATATATATATTCGAAATTGGCGCGCATTAACGGCGGCATTAACTTGTCGTTGGTCGATTTTCGTCCGAGGGGTCGAAAGCATAGCGCACGTGGAGAGAAAGAGAAGCTGCCTCTTCGGCGCCATGCGCGTGCGCGCGCCGCAGGACGAACAAAGAGCTTTCGCCGACACGCGCGCGCGCTTATCCTTCCTACTCCCCTCGCTCGCGCTCTTTCGCCCCCTTCGATCTCATCCCGATTCCCATGGGACGCTCGCTTGCTCCCTCTCGCTCTCTCCCTTAATTTTTCCATCTCTTTGTCCTTGCCGTTCTTTGTTTGGCCATGGCGTGCTGTATACGCGTATACATATATACTATACGCCTATCTCGCTCCTTCTCGGTATTCCCGCGTCTTTCTTTGTCCCAGTGCCGATTGTTTTCGCCTCTCTCGCGAGCATTTTTTCCTTCCTTTTCTCTCTCTCTCTCTCTTTCGCTTCTTTCTCCGCACGCGCATTACTTCGTTCCTCTTCTCTCGCGTGTGTGCGATTTGCCGGTTCGGGACACGCTGCCGTGTCGAGGATATTGCGAGGATGTCACGTGTTGCGGGTATATTTGGGTATTTACCGATGATGCTATGTATACGTCCTTTTCTCGTACTGTGACTGCGGCTTTGAATTTAAAATTTGCTCTCGCAGCAACTGTTTTGTCTCGAGTATATATCGTTAAGGTTTATTTTCGTAGGCCTTGGAACACGATTTATTAAAACTAATTCGAGTGACCCAATAACCCGAAATTCGTATACAAACAGCGACTCGAGCGTATATCCATTTATAAGCGCGAAAAAATAGAGCAATTCAGAGCCTTAATAGAAAGCAAACATGCCCCATATTAAGTAAGCAAATATACACACACGGAGCCCACTACTATTATACACACTCGAAATATCACACAAGCTTTTAATTGGCATAACCGTCGCGCTGGAACGGGGACACACTCGAGTAATTCCCCGAAATCTATTCCGACTCTCTCTCTCTCTTCCTTTAGAAATTGCCGATCGAACTTCCACAAACCGTTATGCTTCGCTAAAACAAAATCGAAACCTCCTTCAACAACGCTGTGTGTACCTATAGTATCATTCGCACACAAATCTACCCTACGTTCAATGTTTCCGTCGAAACAAACGCACCGCGTAATAAGGCTCGCGTACGTGCTTTCCCGCGGCGTGAAATCGATTAAGAACGGCGGTGGCCTCGTAAAACGGCTCCGAATGAAAAGTCGCAGAAGTCTGATTTACGATGGGGGCGCAGCTATAGTGCGCGTGTGTGTTTTAGGACGCAAAATGTACGCTCGCAGTTTTTATCGGCGAAAGGGCCTGTGTCGTCGGGTTACCTTTTTTTTACCACTCGTATATATATAATACAAGAAAGCTATAGGCCCTGAAGAACGCTGTGCGTATAAGGGTTTAATGCGCGTTATGCGATCTCTTATCGGCCCAAGGAATCGCCGAAGCGAGAGAGGGTGCATGAGTATTAAAAGAGGGAATTGTTGGGACGATGGAACGAGTGAGATTTATTAGAATTATTGTTGTTGTTCTTTCCATTAAAGCTCGCTGAGGTACTCTCTGGAGAGGTTCAACAGCGAGCGGAAATTACAGAAAAATGCGACTGACGCCTACGGAATGTGCATGCAGACTCTGCGTATATATAACTTTTTCCGTTATCAACTCGGAGATTTGAGAAACACTTGCTGTGCTCGCAAAATTAACGCATACGCGCATGTAAACAAGGCTCGACATAAAATAACTCGAATAGTTCGCCGATTGTATCGAAGTTAAGTATCGAAAGTGGAAACAGATAAAACGACGACAGACACGTATAGTGTGCGGCTTTTCAACGTACATGAACATTTGCATGCCGCGCACGCACACTTCCTCGCTTCCCTCAACGACATTTCCCTGAACATTCAGCCACGAAGCCTTACGCGTTATTTTTTCCCAGAACACATGAGTATTTTTAACGACCTTTCGCCGACGTTTCACATAGCGTATGTGCAGTATATGCACTTACACATCCTTTAAGCCATGGCGAAAAGCTTGGTTGTGTGTATATATAGTGACAGGGACGACGAGGCCTTTTATGGTCGAGAAGCGGTGCGCGACTTATTGAGCTAGGCGCGGAAACCGGTACGACGAAGGCTAAGTATTATCTTCCGCGCGGCGGCCACGACGACGCGCTGAGGAGATGAGGGAAGGAGTGGAGGAAGGGAGAGAGAGGAAAGGATCAGAGATGGAGAACGTGGAGAAGTATAAGAGAAGGTTTGGAAAAACTGGGTTAGAGCATTTTGGTGATGATGGTGCGGTTCGGAAAGGAGGTAGGTGAATCTGCAAAATAGTCCAGCCTGTAATCGGTTGTACTGGAACTTTTGGTTTAGTTATTCTTCGAGCATCGAACAGACATTTGTAAAATTAACATAATTATGGTGAATTCTGTGAGATTGTGGAGAGCTTATAAGGTTAGAGAAAATCGTTCTGGATTATCTTGGGGATGAGCCCGGCTGGTCGCTAGGTGGCGCTCTCATAATAGCCCAGGGTATACTGAAGGTATCATGGCAGGTGTTGCTCTCATACAGACACTCTAACTGGAAGTGATTAGCTTGCAAAATTTTCAATTAAACAATTTAATAGCGACAACAAACACTTAAAGGATAACTTATTTTAATCTGTTTCAGGGGACAATTTTGCGATGTAATCCATTTCAATAGGATTTCTTGATCAGGGATCTGACTGTCAACCCTACTGGTAAGCCATGGTGGACAATACCGAGATGAAAACGTATTTTATTTAATCGTTTTCATTATTGAAGTGCTCAATCTTCTTTATACTCTGTTTAGTTTCATAAAGTTTATTAAATGCTTGGCGTTCAACGAAATAATGTTGACGTCTTTATAATAAACAAAGAATGAATAGAGTAAACAGTAATTGTTTTTAAATAAAATATTTAGAATAAAACTTATTTTAGAGTTATATGTTCATATAAGGGGATAATTTCTACAGCTTGAGAAAGCCACGTGTTAAAATCTCTAATGACAAAATTATTTTTGGAGTTTATATTGGCTTGTAAACAATTTATTAGATTATTTTCTGGTTGATTGATCAATGAACACGTTTTAATACTCATCTCTTGAAACTTATTTTCCTCTATACCTTTGTTAATATCTGCAACTACTCCAAGTACTCCGTAAATGAATCTAATTGTATACATTTTCTATAGCACTCTAATTTATAATACTCATGTTACAGTGAATAATTCAGCCAGTTTCAGCACAAAAGAAAGGAGATCAATCATGATGTTGACACAATCCCGCATTACAAAAAGTTTACGTAATCACGATATCATCAAAAATTCGTCCCGTCACCATCCGCGCTCAGTCTTTAATCCGCGACATCCTCCCGCAACGAAAAGAAGAAGAAAAAAAAAACGCACACCGCTATACCCATCATCGATCCATCGAAACCCCATACTATAGCCAAGGCCACAATGCGAAAACGCGCAACAGCATATTATACAAAAATCGTTCCTCGCGTGTCCTTCATCCCCCATCTATATATACCAACCAACCTGCAGCGTGCGGGAGAACCTGCGTATATACTTATACCCTATATACATTATACGCGTCACTCGCTAACCGTATATACATCCATCTGTATCCACCATACATACGTGCCATTGATCAAGCCGAAGGCCGTGGAAAACGGCGTATCCAAAATGAGACACTCGTGCCGGATGCTCTCTCTCTTTCCCTCTACACACATACGCACGCGCGTATACACTTTCTTTGTCTAGGACAGATGCCCCTCGGCCCAGCGCACGAGGTCAGCAGGCGCGCGTCCGAATGGGATTAAAAGAGTTTAGCGTTTAGAGAGGCGCCCTTCGCGAGTATAGAGGAGGGGACACACACGCGTTTGAGTATATATTGGGGGATTTTTAGCAGCCGGCTTTTCCTTTGTGCTCGCCCGCGCCCGCGCGCGTGCATCGTTGCCGCTGCTCCCTTTTTTCGGTAGCGCGCAGCGTATATATTCCGGGCACGCGTCGATCTACTTGCGCGCGCGCGCGAGGCACAAAGGGAAACGCGCACGGGAGAAGAGCCGGGGATTCCCGATGTAGGGCGATCTTTTCGCCGTTTCTTTGTTTCGATGGGTTTTCCCTGCGGTGCGACTGCTCTCGAGGAGTAAGTTTAGCAAGGGGGGATGATTAGGTGTTAATTTTTTTAGATGTGAAAAATTGATGTACCTGCTGAGAGGCTTTGTTCGTAAACCGTGTGTTAATTTGGGTAGAAAATTTAGGTGATGTATATTTATTTTAATTGCAACAAATAAGCATTATCAATTTGGGAAAGAAGTATCTATCTTTCAAGCCAATATATCTTTTATTGAATAGTGGTATATACATATCGGTACATAATAAAATACGTATATGATGTATAAAATTTAAATTTGCGTAGATTTGTTGCACATAATTTAAACAATTCTTTCATTTTTATAATAAAAAACCGCTATTATAGATAGAGTTTCTTATAACCGATCTTTTACTTCCATAATACTGCTACAGGTTGACGGTTCTATTGAAACATCGGGAGCACCGTTAAGGGTCCAACGTGTTCCGTTGCGCATTACCCCCGATGATTACACCTCCCCGCATCGGCGCGGCGTCATTCGTCGTGTCGCTCAAGGTCTCTTTCTCTCAGCCTTCAATTTCGGCCGCGTTAGTAATTCCAAACATCGCCACATAGTACAATTTATTCATACGTCACGTACACGCGCGGACGCATCGAGCTCTAGCGTTCTATACTCCCCCTTTGTTCTCTCTTTCACACACCCCACTGACCTACTCGCACAATGAGCAGAATTTTTTCTTCCCCACCCCGAAAAAAAGTATATATATATATGTATAGAGAGAGGAAATAACAGTGTCGAAATCGTCGAAAAAAAAAAAAAATTATGGGCGCGAGCGGCGAAATCGAACGAAAGTATAGGCCCGGCGCCGGAAAGTCTAAATAGATTTAGAGGTGGAGTCTAAACACACGCATGCACACACCATCTGCCCGCGAATGTGGGTTATATTATATAGACGCACGCGCGTTCTTCCTTCTCCTTCCGGTCGAGCGACCGATCGACGAATGAATCAACCCTGGCGATTGCTTTTCGGAATTTGCATAGGGCGAGAAGAAGGGGGGGATGATATCCTTGCTGCGCCTAATATCGGATGGCGCCTGTCATTTTAAAGCCTGCGACGACGACCCCTTGCGCTCGATAATACCGCCGAGGCTATGAGGTCCCCTTCGTACTACTACGTGGCTGTATATATATATACTACTAGAACGAAGAACTAGAAAGAAGGAGGATCGTATTTGCACATTCGCGTCGCGTATGTGGGACAAAGGGACGAGCGCGCGAGAGAGAGAGCCAATGGGACTTTGGGTCTTCTTCTTTTTCTTCTGCGGCGTCCTTTTACGCCCCAGGAAGTGGATTAGAGGAGCACGCTTTTTATGGCTGTTTCGATCAAGTTTGGGATGATGTAATAGAGTTTTACAACTTTGAACTTTTTAAGCCGTTTTTCGTGTGTACTTTTCGTAATGAATTGATGTGAGCAACTTTTCTTGAAAAGTGTTATAACGCTATCTCAGCAAAACCTCGGTGTTGGAGAAATTCTCACGACTAAAACTCATTATTTTCAAAAAATACATATATATAAGAATCCTCGCGTCTCCTCTCAAAAACACGTGCGTCGACTAATAAACACTTCAAACTATACACATTCGCACTCGCGTATATATATAGATTCTCAAAAGAATATCGTTACATGTATCTCGGGCAGAAAAATGCGGGTTCAGGACCCGTCGCGACAGACTCGAACAATGCAGTAAGCTCCATTCACTCGAGAGAGAGAGAGCGCGAAGAGAGGCGCTCAAGAATGGACTCGAGGATTGCTCCAGTTCCACGCGCGTTCGCCTGGCAGATACAATGCACTTTCAGGCCGCGCGAAGAGGACAAATTTATTATCTCGTCAGTCGTATATTCTTATATTTCTCCAGTCTGCCGCCGCCGCCTTTTTTTGCGCAGACATTCTCCTTCGCTCGGCCGAGTTTTTAATCAAGCGGCGCGCGGCGGGAATAAACGCGAACGCACGCATCACTCGTCGTATATGCTGCGTTTTCTTTGTGTTATATAATTGGAATTGCTGTTTGCTTTGGTGTGTATCTTTCTGAGGATGTTGGTGCGGGATGGGTAATAAGAGATTAAACGGGTACAATGAGGAGTTATTTAACTCTTACAGTCATTGTAAAATTATTGGGTTGAATTATAGGGTGAGTTTTTTTTTTTTTTTTAATAAGCTACTTTTCATCATATGTTTTTTGGGCGTATTGCAAGAACTATATTTTATTTTACAATTTACAGGGAACACCGGTTTGATGGCAAGGCCAAGTCACACATTCTTGCATCGCCACCACCACTACCACGTGTATATACCTCACCAAACGGTAGCATCACACGTGCAGTGCGTCCCTCGATCTGAACTCGTTACACTTCTCGCATCCTGCGGCTCTCAACTGAGCGTCATCGTATTCTTTCCTCACTCGGTACATATAACGCACACGTGGACCAACTCTCCTATACATTCATACACTGTCGTCTTTAGCGCGCGCTCATAAATTCAACGCGCAGTGTCCTACAATGCGCACTAAATCACGGCGCGCGCGCGCGCGCCCGATAGCCTCCTAAAAGGGCGCTGAATTATTGCGAGGGACACGCGCGATGAATAATATTCGCGAGGGTATATGACAAAAAAAGGAAGGGGGCTGAGCCGTGGGCTAATCCGAATCGCGTGAACGAGAGGAGCTTTATTTTTTCGCGCGCATGTAGTTTATCATTTTCCGTTTTAACGATTTAATTTCTTCGAGGATCAGCGACCGTGTATATGTGGCGCTGAGGGTCGGTCGATAGGAGACGTATCTTCCTTTTGATGTATAGCCGGTCTGTTTAGGAGCGAGTTGTGTATGTGTGTGTGTATGGGGAGGGAGATAATGTATACGAGGGAAGGAAATTTAGTGCTTTTCTTCGGTACAAAGTGGAAGCCGTTTTATATCGAGTGTAGAGAATCCGTAGTGCTTGAATAGTCATATATATATATTTCTATTGTGATGTTATGAGGTATTGCCTTGAGGGGATTTTCTCTTTGCAACTGAAATAAGGTTGAAATAAAAATCGTAATAGTGAAGTCGTTTAAAAGTGACCTCGGGTTGTCTTATACTTGGATTTAGACTTGGTAGAATAATATACTGAATGAAAAAAGGTTTATCATTTATCGTTAAAAACCAACCGCGAAAAGTCAAATTTAAGCCAAGACTATTCCTCCACACCTGATCACAACCCATATACACTATAGTATTCTTATATAACCAAGGAAAAATGTCCAACGGAGAAATCCAATGCGCCCTCGCGCCGTTTATTAAACATTCGCAGCCGTCGCCGCGCTACCCCACCGGCGCTCTCGAGATGAAAAGTCATGGATCCAACACGCGCGCGTATTTGAAATTCAGATGGTCGGATTGTTTCGCCAAATCAGGAGAAATGCCGACGTCGCCACGTTCCCTCTGGTCCTAGCAAGTGATATCAGTCCTTGTTCATCTCTCTCTTGGGTTGCAGCGGTACAGGATGAAACCTTAGACGGGTATAGCACTCGAAACCGCGCAGTCTTTATGTCTAGAACCTTACGAATCACTTTCGTTTTTCTTCCTGAAATACGCGGCGCTCTTCGCTTTCTATATCAGAGAGGCTGAGGTGTCTTCGAAGGGATATACGGTGGCCATGTCGCACAAGATGAGTACCGGAATAAATGCCCTGAAAGTAGATGGCGACACCACGATAATTTATATATTATATATGATATGCCGTAAAGTGTAATATTATCAAAAGGAACCACCTATATTCTCCGCGAAACCGTCAATCCTCGCCGTATAAATATAAAACAACTCTTCCGATTTCCAGAGGCACTTTTCATCCGCCATAATAAACGCAATTCAACGTTATACAATGGGCAAAAACCGTTCCACATCACATATACGTACAGATACACTTCTTGCATCTCGAAGAAAAAAGTGAATGTATCTCATTTCCACTTCGATCAATCAAGCCCCCTTAATAACCGTCGACGCGCGCTGGGCCCCTTGAGAAAAACCCTCGCGCGCGCAAGAGACGATTATTTATCCATCTTCTGCGTGCCGCTGCCATCAGAGCGACAGAAAAAGCATCCGAGGCGCGAGATTTATGGATCAAGGAACTTCGGCGCCCGCGGCGAGCGCGTGTACGCAAGTATACTTTTCTACGCCGCATCGTCGTCTCGGCGACGGGCATATGGCCGCGGCGACGGAAAACGCCGGCCATTTTTAGCAGAGTATTATAGCCATTATACGAATTTCCATGAGGCTTTGAGCATTCGTTCCACGGAATTGCTAGAGCGCCTTTGTATTACTCGCACTTGCTATATGATGTGTCTGTGTGTACACCGCGCACGCCGTCAGACCTAATCGTCTATATTTGGATTGGCATTAGCCGAACGTGCGGGCAGCCTTTTTCTCTCCTCCTTATATATATAGGCCCGCACTCTTTCTCCTCGAGGTCTTCTCCTCCTTCTCGCGTGTTATTTTTCTTCCGCTCCTTCGCCCTCTGCTGCGCGAGCTAAAAATATTTGCTCCTCTCTTTCTTTCGCGTGATATGCGTGTGCGCCTCGCTGCTCTCAAGGTTACGTTAATTTGCAGGCCGCGCGTGCACACTCGGCTCAAGGGAAGAAGAAGAAGAAGTAGAAGAAGAAGAAAAAGCGAAGGCGCTGAAAAAGGAAGACGACGAAGGGAGTCTCTCTCTCTGGAACTCGGCAGCTGGAAGGCAAGCGGGGCCCAAGGCCGAGGCTCTTCTTTCTTCCTCTCCCCCTTCTCCCTATTACGTATGTATATACGCGCTCGCGCGCATGTTAAATGCCTTCCTCGCTCTCTCGCTTCTTTATCTCGTTCGCCCGCGCGAGAGAGAAAGAGGGACTCTACACACTTACACTACTCTCTATATACTTACGTATATATATACGCGAACGAATAACTCTCTGCGGTTACTCTCTATACGCCCAAAACAACTTTCGTTTTTAAGGGCCCGCATGTATATGTGGAGAGAGAGAAAATCACCGGTCTAACCTGCACGCGCAACAACGCGAGGTTTAGTTTAGTGGGACAGATGCACCGGCGCGGTAGCGCGCCCGCCGTACTTTCGCGCAGGTGCTTATATTATAGTAAACATCGCGCTAATTATGCGCGAGCGCGCGGTTTAGGGCGCCCGCGTCCTTCTTTTTTTAGACCTAGAGGCGGTTGCGATGGGCCCTTTGGTTCTGGGGGATTCGCGGCTTTCTTTGCGTAATAAGGGCGTTAAAAGCATTGTTGTAGGGTGTTAGCGTCGAATATATTAGTCAAGGTTCTTTTTCTGGAAGTGTTGTTTTTGCGTTTGAATTCTGTATGGATATTTTATTTATTTCGTCCAAGCAAACTAGGTATTCCTCTGATAAAAGATAAAAGTGGATGAACGATTATATAAATAAAAAAAGTTGTTTTCCTTCCATTTAAAATTAAAACATATATAATGTGGATATGGAGATTAGGCTATTCAACTTAAAGGTGTATTAGATATAATGAGATGTTATTGCCGTGGGTATTCACCTTTACCGTGAGCAATCTAATACATCGCTTTGGCCTTGAAGAGAACGTAAACAACATAGACAATGTACAGTGGAGTTGGAGACGTTATGTCGTAAGCAAGACAATTAATCTATAATCGAATTACGGGTATATTATAACATGAGTCGTATAGGAAATGTTTAGTAATACTTCTCGAATTTCTGCTCAAAAAGTAAATTTTACTCGACATTTCCACCACGCTCATATTTCTCTCCGACTACGCCAAAACCAATCCAGCACAAACCCTACATCTCAAGCAATCTGAGCCACTATACTACTACGGCAGCAGCTCCATAATTTTCAGCGATAGGATAAACCCCATCCCTCCACGCCTATTCCTTTCCAACCCTATCTCTTTCTCTCTCCCGGCAGTCCCATACATCCGACAACCCACTATATTCATCGTCGACATAATACATACATACATATATCCTCCTCTCAACCGAACCTTTACGCGATTTCCAAGAAAGGCCCAAAAAGTTCGGCGTAGCTGGCGGAGGACGCCTCGATTATATGGGGAAGGAAGCGCGCTCGCTTCGTTCGCTTACATAATACGGCACACGTAAGACTGTGGGAAAGAACGCGCCACACATACATGCCTGTGCTCTGTAGTGGTATTATATGGGTCAAGCTGCACGTGGAGAACGAGAGAGAAGAGGAGAGAGAAAGAGAAGAACGCGATGGTTTTGATATTTTATTTTTCAAGACCTTGAGAGGGTCCGACGATGAAGGAGGGAGACCGGCTGCGTGTAAGAAGGGGCCCCGACGAGAGAGCCTGCGGAATTCCTGCGCACGCGTCGCTGCGGGCCCTCGGTGTGAGACTTGCTGTTTTATTTTTGCGATGCGTGTGTGTATGTGTGTGTGGAGAGGTATATAGGGACGGCGGGTTGTCAGAGTGCGGCTGCGTGTGCGGATGGAGGAGGTGAATTCGAGAGCCTATATATATGGCTGATGTGGATGTGGGTATATATATACACACGCTGTCGGGATTATTTTGGTCGAGTCAAGGTTGAGGTTTTACGTGTGTTTATGCGAAAGTTTGTGCAGGTTTTATTAGTGGATAAAGTTGAAATTTTATAATACCATTAAGAATTTGATGTTACACGTTTGTAAAAAAGTAAATGCTTAGGATGTGAAAATGAATTTAAACATAATATAAAAATATCTGTTTTTCTTTTTTTAAGCGTCCCTGAGACTTTTTTTCTGAATTCTCGTCCTATACACACCTTCGCCAACTGAACCCCCACGTTCCATTATCGAATTTATCAAAAGTTCGACTCCCCCACGCACGCACTCGCCGATCCTCTTTGCTCGAAAACTAATCTCGAAGACTCTCGTCGACGTCTCCGTCCCCTAAACTCGCGAAAAAGGCCAGGGATCCCTTTGCATCATCCTCCGCGAAAAGGCCGGGGCGAAAAACTTAAATTACCAATTTGCCGAGCGGCTTTTTATTTCGATAAACGCACAATTGGGATACAAATGAGGGTAAAACGGCGTCGTACTCCTCCTCGTTTCTCTTGATTTCGAGAGGCAATCGAAAGTTCACAGACGCTCGAGACACACGGCTCCTTGATTTGCCCGCCGAGTCTCCAGGGTGGAATAAGCCGAGCGCGCCTCTGGTATGAGCTGCCAAGAATATATACCTCTCTACTCTAATTCGTCCTTCCTCTATATAGTTTTTCCTTATTTTTTATATAATACGGTCTGTGTTAAATCGTACGAGAAGTTTTTTTTTCTATTGATGGGTATAGGATGTTACGCATTTTTTAATTTTATTTTTGCGGGAGAACAAGAGAGGACGCCGGACGGATATCCGGAAGCACGCGTCGATTCCTGACCAATGATCCGTGTAACATTGATGCCCCGGCTGTGCGTATAGTGCGCGGCTGAAATTATTACGGTGCGGCTTTATAGAGGCGACTTTCGATTCTCTTTCCCATTTTTCGCTCGCAGCAGCAGTTCTTTGTGTGTAAGTATAACGGTATATATATAATACACACGACGGCGGCGCTTGTAAAATATCGTGTCGTTAACAATGTTAATTGCGCACCGTGAAAGTTCTATTGAGAAAAAGTATCGATTTAATTGCGATTGAAAGTTCTTGTGTAGAGTGTTTTATATTAGTGATAAATATCGTTGTATACGTCGCGCGTCCACTGAAATTTCTCTACTGTAATAGATAATAAGACTACTATTAAGGAAGAGTTTTATGGTTAGTTCTGTACTTTATATTATACACGACAGACATTTATTAAAAGCCAACATATAACGTGTCGATTTTCAATCAGGCAGTGTAATAACTTCTCCAGAACATAACCCATATAGTAAAAATATTCTATACCAATATTTTCATTCTTTATGAAAAAAAATCAGTTTATGCAAGCACAAACACTTCCTGTCCCTGATAACTTTCTACGGTACACCTATTCAGCATATATATACAGGCCACACGGTAAACACATATATCACGATACAATTGATTGCAGCAATGTACTCTATACTCTCCGTATTACGCCTATGTAGAGTGTATACATACGCGTCTGATACGTATACGCATGCACGCGTTTTTCGAGCAAACAGCGTGACTTCCCGCCGAACCGATTGCACAAACACGCAGCGGCGGAATACAACGAGAGATGTAATGTGCTTCCGGCTCTGTGTATGGAACATGTACATGTACAGTCGATTCAAAAGCAACACGACATTCCGTTAAATTTCATCGCTACCATAAAAAAAGGAAAAAAAAACATGCGAAGGAAAGCGTCAGCACCCCAAGACACACATCAAGTGAAAAACCACCGGGTCGGAAACGCAACGAGTTTCCGCGACCTATATAAGTATAATACACACGTGTGTTACACCGCGGCAGATGTCTTATTCTTTCCCCCACCAAAAATCGCATATGCCCATCGAGACAAAGAATTATAACGCTCTCGATAATACACACACATATATTTTTCGAACGTAGCGCGCAGTTCTCCTACGCTACAACAACATAATAAAACTATATTGCGATCGCGTCTTGATTTCGGCAACGCGCGCGATCGACAATGAAAACACGCGGTGTGGATCCGGTGCGCCCGTCGTGTGACGCGGGTTTCCGGTGCAGCTGGCGGTGCGCACGCGCGCCTGGCAACCCGACCTGCACGCTTTACGGATCGCCGAATTTTCGGCCGGGCGCAATTTTCGCCGGACAGCCGGTGTGTATATAATATAATACAGCGATGGCCGATCGGTGCTGGCAGCCCTTATCTAATTTTCGAGCGACTGCCCGAGTTCGGTGATGGTTATCGCAGGACTCGGAGAGGTTATCAAGTGGTTTGTGATTTGTAAGGGCAGTTATGGTGGGAGTTGATGTTGCCGTTGAAGCTAGTAATTTTAGCCTAATTGTAAACAGTTGAAACGGTTTTTTTAAATACCCGTTTTTTTTTTTTTAATAAAAGTTTTAACATAAAACGGTTATAATTATTTATAATTTCACGTTATAATGTCTCACCGCTGTGTCGCATTCGAGCTGTCGAAATGCGCGAGAGTCGCTATATTATTCCACGCACGCTATAGTTTCTATATATGCGACCTAAAAATACGCAGCGAGATGTCGTGCAATTAAACTCGGATGCACGAAATTAGAACGTTTTTTTTCCATCATTATTAAGCAAAAGAAAAAAAGAAGTGAGGAGCCGCGTCGCGCGGCGTAATTACCTATTTTTCTTTCTGGAAATAATGCGCGATGTAAAAGTATAGCGAGAAAATGTCGCCGCAGTTCCGCAGCGGCGTTCCTGGAATTCTCGCTATTCTACAATGCTGCACTAGAATGCAGGCCTATTGTACGGTTGGAAGAGATAATTTTTTTTTTGCGTAATAAAATTCAAGCGACGAAGCACAACTGTATCAATCTTTTCCTGGATTAAGTACGCGCAGTAGTAATTTACACTGCCGATTCGCTTTATCTAACCGTTTTCCCCATCTCGCAATATGCACTCTATCGTGCGCGTTATTTTCAAAACATACACTTTTTCGGCTTTTACGTTAAAAATACACCATTGCTGCTGGTATCCATTCAAGCGGCTCGCACCCACTTTGATATCACCCATATCATCCGCACTCTCGCGCTTATCCCACTAGCTCGAACGTTGATTTATGCTAACTCCCGTCGACTGACATAATATTTTCGCGTTGAAACTTTTGTATATACACCCCCCGATGTTTATTCATGTCGATCCGATCTATACTCGCGTATTATCGGTTACGCACTCAACATAACTCCGTCTTAGCTAATGGGAATTTTGCATATAATCATACCGCTCGATCCGCGAGCGCACGCATTATTCGCGCGGGTGAACAAGACAAACGGTCGTATATACATCGGGAATGGCAATAATTATACGAGGTTTCGACAGACGGTCGAGGCAAGGTGACACCTGCGTAAACGACTTTTTCGTAAGTCACGTGATAGCCCGGGGATTCGCGTGCATATGCGCTCGGTTTTTCGGGGCCGATGCAAGTAATAGAATACCGCGCTCGTTTCACGAGGGTGCATATTATATGCAATAAAAAAACTCTTTGTTTGCCGGCGCGATGGAAATTCGGTGTATTGATGAAATTTCGCGAGTGATATGTCGGAAAATGGCTTTTTTTTAGCGAAGCTCGCGTTTGATGTTTGCAAAGTGGCATAGCACTGCGTTTACGATATTGCATAAATAATTTATGGCATAGGGCAAGTGTAAAACTTTTTCCGCGATATGTATGTGATATACGGTAAAAATAGAGTTTCATTTAAATTTGAATAATAAAACGCTTATATCGATGCAAGCCGGTAATAGCATTTTAATAGATGTATTTATCAAAACTCGTTCTAAACGCGCGCTCATATATGCATATTCACTGCTTTCGCAGCAAAGTGTATTCCGAATTCAGATATGGGAAAAGTGACACACACACACATACTTGTTCGAAATCACTGCCTATATATAAAAATGTTGTTTTTCTTTTACACGAAATTCCAACTAAAATTCGCAATAAAAGCATCGTCATTTAAACTCCCCTCGAAACCATATCGCACTCCCCCGTCAATTATATAACATTCGCGTGTCGCGCATTACCATAAAACCGTTCGACGACCACAGCTCGAGCGAACCATTTACCCAATAAACTGGTGCTCGCGCGTGTCATCATCCGCGCGCTCGTATATAGCCATCCCCCCGCGCGTCGCTATTCAATCACGACCTCTAATTGCTCGTAAAACCTGCGCGTGCTACTATATACCACTACACGCGCGTCCTCTCGAACTTTCCCGGACGTTTTTTTCGACCTCGTCCGAGCAGCAGCAGCAGCAGCAGTAGGTAGCGTATATAAAGAGCGCCTCGAGATCTCTGCGTGGGGCCGGCCACTCACGTATATATACATACACGTGCGCACGCACAGAGCTATAGGGTAGTAGTGCCCCCCGCGGCGCGGATCGTCGAGGGTCCTCGAGAATTGCCACCCCAGTCATTACTTTGGCATTAACGAGGGATGATTTTCCCTCCCTCCCGCCTCCGGCTATACGGATTACGCAAAACTTCCACGTGTATATATATATGTGTATACGCGTGCGCGCGCAGAGGTATATATAGGCTCAGCGGTATATATATATACTTCTATAGCGGACTAGAGATTCCTGGCAACGGATGCGGACTGACAAGGGGTACACCAGGGATGCGGGTCCTGGATTTTCCTACTGTGACAGGAAACGCTTCCTTTTAACAAATAATGAGACACGTGTCTCAGGGTTTTTCTAAATAGGCACTTTTTTTTGTTCCTACGTAAAGTCAATGGCATTATACAGTGTAATGTGAAAAATCCTTAGAACTACTAAAAATTAAATGATTGTTTGGCCTGTAGAAAAAAAATAGGGCCCATTCAGAAGAACCCCCAGACACGTGTCTCATTATTTGTTAAAAGGAAGTGTTTCCTGCGAGATTAGGAAAATTAGGACCCGCATCCCTGGTGTGCCCCTTGTCAGAGTAAGTAAAACAATTGCAAGAGTCTTTTTTTACTCTTAGGCTGATACGAAAGGGGTGGATTTGTCATTAGTTATATACTATATAGGGTAAATACAGGATCTATAATACTGTCATCAAGTGTGGACATATTGTAGATTTGCTCATAACCCGTTATCTATTTGATAAAATGATGGTTATTATACAAACATTACTACGCAATCAATGAATATCCTATCGAAAATAAACATCACGCAAAATGAAAGCGCGCAATAGCCTGCACCCCTCTGTAACAAAAGAGTTGAATATTCGCGCATCGATCCGTTCGCGCGGCCTCCCCCGCGCCCACCGCCCCTTTTCGCCGAAAACAAAAAAGTTTTTCCACGTGGACTTTCGGGGGTCGCGAGGGTGAGCGTTAGCCGCGGCCCGCCTGGCTGCCGGGGGGGTTTCCGAAAGATTTAGCGCGGCATATTGCACATGTATTACGCGCGTGCAGTGGGCCCCGCTCTGCCGCTCCTACTGCAGCTGTTGCGATTTCCGGGCTGCCGAATGGCAGTTGGGCGAATTGTTGGCAAATTGCACGCTTCCTCCCACCCTGCGCGCATGTGTGTTTGTGTGTGTATGATATAGCAATATATATATATGAATGCGTTATAGTATGAGCGAGGAAAGGGAGGGGGGTGAACTCGCGTTAAGTGCACCTCGGTCCCGTTGTAATTCATCATTTTTAAAAAGCTTTTAAAAACGTCAGGGCGAGTGCATGCGCGTGCACACGTGGAAGTGTCTATACGGGATGGGGTGTAAAGGGTGGGAAGCGATCCGTTTAAAAAGAAACTGATGAATTTTTCGATTTTTTGATGAGTTGATTACGTTTAGTTTAAAATATATGAATAACTTGGCATTTTTTGAGCAACAAAATGAACCCTTGGTTTATGATTTTGGCCCTTAGACTCTAGGTATGAAGATTGAGTAGTTATTCGAAATATCTAGGAGAAATTAAGTGTTCACAAAGACCTAAATAAATCGATATAGCTATAAAAGTGACGGAAAAATAATGCGTAAGAAACAAAAAGTAGTTAGAAAGAGGTTTAATTTAAGCGTTGATTCATTTAAAAATATTAATTCAACAGGAAATTATATAAGTAATCAAAGCGTAAGAAAATGGTAAAATATTTCCCACTTTTAAAGAATTTTGTGGGTGATATTTAATTTTCTGACGAATTGATATTGTATATTATTATTATTCTTTTTTAAGCTAACCACGTATTTACGTGTCTGTGGAAACTACTTTCCCCAGATATTTAAAAAAACTGCCATCTTTGTCCATAGAGCCTATTGGACAAAATCCTAAAACAAGGGTTCATTTTTTACTCTAAAAAATAAGTAAAAAGTAAGTAGTTTTAGTTAAATCCATGATCTATAGATGGCAAGATCTCCTTGTCGGTGATATAAGAAGTTTACATAATTTATAATCTACTGCAATTAATGTTATAAATCTATGTATACATTTATTAGATGTATATGCATTAAGAAATTATATTGCTTCCTCCTACAGGAATCAATAAATTAATTTGAGAAAGCTACGTGCCAATGAAATGGCGGCGGTTTTTTCTGGTCAAAAACTCCATTAAATTTTACTAAAGCCAATAATGTTTCATTATCTAATTAATAATACCAACAGCAACGACGGCTTTAACGCGAGAATGAAAACTCATTGTAAGAAACTCGAAAAAGAGAGCAAAGTTACTTTCTTTTATGTCAACATTTGCTCAGCTCGCGCGAGCACAATATTCACCTCAACTCGGCACAATGGGCATTACGCACGCGCCTCCTCGGGCTCGCAAATCTGATTTACAACTTTCAATGCGCGATTTTTCTCTCTCGAAGAGTAGGAAAAAAAAGTTTTTTCCCTTTATGTACACAATCTTTCGCTCTCTTTCTCCTGGAACTCGCGCTCGCCGCATTAGTCATTAACAAAAGGAACCTCGGTGCCGGCTGCACGCGCTTTTCAATATATATACCCGCGCGCGCGCGTGCATGATTTATCTCGCGCGTCATCGGGGCTACCTATCACAAGAATCATCGCTCGTTCTCTCGAAAAAGAACTTTTTCCTACCGCATATTACACACGCATACGTACACAACAGGATGTGCAGTTTATCTTTATTTTCATGACACTTGTATGTACGCGCTCGCAATTCAAGGTGTACGCGTATATATACCGCAGCGCATACTAGACTCAGTTCAACGAACAGCGCTCGCGCCTTAATCTCGTTTACGGCCGACGTACGTACGTGTGGATGCCCGTCGTCGTAAACGACAGGTTCACGAACTCGATTCAGTTCAAGGAGGCACGTATAGTATTGGCTCGCGCGCGTGGCACGTCATTTCTGCTGCAGCGCAGCGATGGAGAAGGACAGAGAGAGAGAGGTAAGGCGAAAATAGTTTGAATATATCGCGCGCACGCGCACTACTCTCTCGTGTACATGTCGGGGAACGGAGCGTGGGAGATGAGACGTGGAATTCACAGGAATGCATTCGCGTGTGGAGGTATAGATGCGCCACGCGAGCGAGTTGTGATTATTGAGGAGGGAAAATTGGGGAAAGCAGGGTGTTACACGTTACAGAAACGATATGGTGATGGTTCCTGCCAATATTTATTTATTTTATAATTGAGAGGAGATGGTATATGATAAATTATAAAAATGAAGTTTCCATCATATAGGTTTGTGAATTTATGGTTTTGGTAATAGGTTAAAAATATACTTTTATTCCCATACGCATTTACTTCTTTTCAATACGCGCATTATAAATGTAAAAAGCAATTGTAAATATACAAACTCTCTAACATCTAACTCCGTCTCACGTTAATTCCTATACAAATCCGTCATCATTTCTGAATACCCAGCTGTTCGCCATCACAGCTCGCGGCCCGCGAATTAGTAAACGTCCACTAATTGCAATAAAATTTCTCCGCCTAAAGCGCGGGAATTAGTGAATGTCCAACGACATCGAATCCTGTTAATTCCACTGAACTCCCTTTCTAAAACCACGCATATAATATAACCCACGACACGCCTGAATCATCCTCGCGGATTAATAAGCGATCGGTATTTCATCGCGCTTACGTGTACATAATATATTTATCCTGGAAATTCTCAAGGTGCGAACAGAGCCGCTCTAGCTCTTGCTCGCTCGCTCTCTCGGCTGTTCTATTTGCGGTGCAGGGGGCAACGCTCGTGCGCAATGCTACTGCAGCGTACCAACATAGGAGCGCGTTTAGAAAAGCTCGCGCGGGCGCTTTTATAGAGCGTCGCCTATATATACAGGTACACACGCAGCGTACTTTCTATAACCGCGAGAGCGTCAATGTCGCTGTGCGGGGACGAATTCATCGGCGGATTTTCTACGCAGGTGCAGTACGACGCTGCGTATATAAATGCGACTCGCGTACGCAGGTTTGTTATGCGCGGGTCGAAAATAGAGTGCGCGTATATAGCAATATCTTTCTCGCTGAGATAAGATAGAGAGTTAAAGGCCTGCAGCGGCGTAGTATTATAGTGCGCGAGAGCTGAATGTTACGCGGCTAGTAGCCTTCCGGCTGGTCTTTGAACCTGCCAGCACACTGTGTGTGACTCAATAAAAACGCAGCCTTGGAGCGCTCGCATAGTGCACGACAGCAACGCGGCACAACGCACTCTATTGCGGCTAGTTTAAAAATTGCATTTGTCGAGCGCCGGTTAATTTAATTAGATATGATGCGCTTCAAATTCTACCTCTGCTTTCGCGATGCGGATCTTCTCTGTCATAACAATTTATAAACTTCGGCATTGTTTTTTTGCTAGTTATCAATTTCAACCTCAGAATCGGTCGTTAAAATTCAAATATAGAAACATTGTAATATTCGCTTGGCAAAAAATGAGCAAGGCAGTAAAAAAAAAATATAAAATAAATGTCCTCCGTTTCTACAATTCTCTCGACTGGCGCGATGCAAAAACCAGAAGTTTCCTGTTTTTCAGTTATCCCACAAGCGCGTGCCTATAATATACTAAAGCGGCTCGTTTACGGCCCATTCTACTCGGCGAACGGCCGTCGACAAAAAGCGGGCCGCGCTCGCGCACTTCCATACACGCGATAAAAACTTATTCAATCTCGCGGCTGTTCTCGCTCGCGACTCTCGTTTTCGTTTCTAAAATTAGCCCCTCGCGCAATCAGTATATACCTATATATCGCGCGAATTTATCTCTCCTCTATATACGTATATACTCACAGACGCGAACAGCGCGATTACGGCCCATTATACACGAATCATCTCCTGTTTATTATCCGAGCTTTTCCTTTCTCATAATATACCACCGTGTGCCAAAGAGAGTGAGAGATCGAAACCACACTATACCTAGCGCGCGTGCAATTAATCGTTCGGTGGTTAACGGTTGTGATACCTGTGTATTGACTGCAAATAATGTCACGACGACCAAGGTGCAATGCCCGTATACGCGCGCATGTGAGCCTCTCTCTCTCTCTCATCTCGCTTGCTCTAGCGCTTAGAGCGCGACCACCAACTAGCTCAAGGAGAAAAGTGCATTGGCTTCTGCGCCTCGAGCGCGAGTTTCCCGCACGAGCAGCCGGCGTCGCTGTGCTGCGGTTGTCGTTTATATAGCCTTGCGCGTGTATAGAGAGAAGCCGATAACCACTTGGTTTTTCTCTCTCTCTCTCACGCGATGCCTTATAGTAGAGCCGCGGCCAGGCGACAAAAAGATGCTGCGACTCCTTTACGGCAATGCGCGTGCGTATATATAACCATATATAGGTGCTTATAGTCGACTCTTTTTAATGCGGGCTCTTGTCGTGAATTTTCGGGCATTTAAGTCACACGGGGAATGTTCACATCTAGGTATAATACACACGGGCCAGCATATAATAGCATATAACAGAGAGGTATACACAAGGCCTGCGGCGAGTAATAACGATATCAGACAGACTCTCTCGCTCTCCCTCTCACTGCGCGAAAATTTATATATGTTTATATGCATAATGCGAGACCCGACGCCGGTTTACGATCGCCCGATCGTTATCACACGGCGACGCGAGTTCCAATCGCCCAGCCCTCTCTCGATTAATTCGCAAGGCGAGATTCGGGGGACCGATTAAATTTCTCAATTTTTCGCCGCGGCCCTCTGCTGTGCTTATATAGGTATGGGAGCGACGAAAATCCGAGGAGGAGTATTTTACGAGGGACGCGCGAGGATTAGCCGCGTGTACATGTACGGGTGCGCCCCTGCGAAACTGCCGCCAGACACGCGCTCGCGATCGCCCGGCTGCTCGAAGGCGTGGCTCCGCGGGAAAGCATGGCTGGGCCCCGGGTACGTCTCGCGTCGTCACTTCCGGAAGCTTTGTCGTATAGTTCTCGGAATGAAGTAGGGTATTATATTGGCGGTTATTCGTATTGATTGATTTATGAAAATTTGTTTTGATAAGGCATACCTTTCAGACGCGTTTTTTCTTCTTATGTCACACAGTATACGGCAAAAATCGTGTACAATTAAAAACTTCTTTAATAGTTTGAGTGTACACGCGATTACAACCGTTACAAATTGGTGCACACTGCGATTTTACGTTTTAGCTTAAAACCATAGATGTCGTGCTTCGCGGTTGTAATTTGATCGTTTTTGTTCCCGTCACCTACAAATTGGTATCCCGGGTGAGGAACTTTGAGCGCTTCGGGAACAAAGACCAGCAAAAAGACTCTTTATCCTTCAATTATTGCGAATGTCATAAGTTATTGATTCGATAAGCGTTTGCGTTATAAATACAAGATGTAGAAAGTAGTTTGAAATCTACATGTGCGCGTAGTTTATGCATATTGATCGAAGAAATCTTACATGTTACCCTACAACATTGATATTAAATATGATAGTTACATTTTAAAGTTGAAATTTTTCGTGAATTTCCCCATACACTTTTTGATGATTTTAGCGATTATATACCTATTGAAAATCTTTACAAACACTGTAGTATCTAAGATAAAAATAATCATTAAAAAACTATATAATACGAAACATATTTTTTTGGATAATTTAGAAATTCAACGACGGCACCGTACCAGACCCCGTACAATTGATTTGCGTTGCCGGTTGCCATGCCGATATAATACACCCTGCCGATACTCGCGAGACTCATGTCCCTTCGAAAAAATTTTTTCGCTGAGTAATGCGTTATATGCGTTATGCGCCACTCGGCGCCGCACCCCTCTCGCACGAAAACAACAAAAAACACGCGAAATATATATATACAGACACGAGTGGACCGACTTTTTTGCGCCCGGACGGAAGAGAGATAAATCGGCGAAAGAAGCACGCGCGGGGCTGTAAAGCAGTCTTGGAAAGCGGGCGCATTTTAATGGAAGGGAGAGAACGAGAACCAGAGAGAGAGATTATATGGACGGGCGGATTTTTTAATTCCTCTCGTCCTCGTATATGTATATATGCGCACACTTGTGTATAGGGGAGAGCGCGTCCGGACGCTACATACGCTCGGGCTTTTGGAGAGTATCCAGGCAACGGAGGGTCGGCCGGCTTTCCTCCCTCCGGGTGCCACTTCAAAAGCCTATACATTGTCTCTCGCCTCTCTCTCTCTGCATGCGCGCGGGCGTTATATATTTTATCGGACCGGTCGCGCGTGAAAGCGAGCCTAGGCTACGGAATATGCTGCGCGAATTTTCGGACGACAAGTCTGCGTTCGTCGTCGTTTCCGACAGCGCGCGGCGTTATCTCTTGCCTGGCGGCGCGCCCTTTCATGCGAATTCGAAGCGCAAAAAACGCGAGAATCGGCGACAGCCGTAATATCAGTATGTAATAAAAAATCTCATTTTACTAAATAGTGTTTAATAACTCCAAATAACAATAAAATAAAGACAATTCTATTTATTATTAATTCGTCGTTCCAGAATTGTCGAAAGTTTTAAGGGAAATGTCACAATGGAAAGGCAAATTTAAAGAAAACATATATGAAAATGAAGAACATGACTGTTCCGTTCGAAGCACGAACGGTTTTCTTTTCCGCCGATAGAGGCGGTGTTAATGGGAGCTTGAGTCGCGAGATATTGGCGCGAATGTATAAAAAACAAAAAAAAAGATAATCCGAGTTTTCAAGTTTTTTTTTCTTTGACATTCGCAAAATATTAGTCCGACATTCAAGTTCTTCATTCGACAACGTATTTTAACGCACGAAGATAATTCGATAGTAGAGATAATTGATCTCTCGCAAAAATGTCAAAATCTTTGTAATTTTTTATGAATATTTTATTTTTCGGAAAAGGAAAAAGTTTACTGAACTTGTTATTGATAAAATTATATTGCCTTCTACAGGGACACTATGTAAGTGATGATTCAGGAAAGTTCAGATCCGATATTTTGGTTCCTAACCTATTGACAAAAGGGGTATATTTACAAGACACAGTATTTGTGTATTGACCCCAAGGAAACCATTCGCATCTCAACCTATTACTCTGAGTGGGCATTCTTAAAAAATTGAGTAGAGCAAAAATTTTAGCTAAAATGAAATTTTTAAACCAGCATCTATATATACGTTTAATGCTTTGAACTTAAATTAGAGAATGAAATTGTAACTTAGTTCAAGTTCAATGAAGAAGCTTTGAAGGGCATGCGGATAAAAATTCATTATCTTCAAAAATAAAATTAGAAAAGTAAATGATGTAAAAGTTGTACATAGAAGATGCGATCGCAATTACAGGTTATAACGATTAAAACTTAATATGACCAACATCACGATAAGCTCTAGTTCTATTTAACAACCGTCAATGTAATCTGTCAATTATAAACGACGGATAAAATCGATCGAATATACTGTATGCATAGGCTGATATATGTGTGTGTGTGTTGTGTGTGTGTGTGTGTATGTGTGCATGTGTTTGTTTGTTGGTAAAGTTGAGGCGTGCGGGTGTGGGGGCACTGGGGGCAGACGGCGTGGAAGAAGCACCGGACTGGTAGAAGGCACTCGAGACATCTCGATGACCATCGGACTTTTCAAGGACGAAGCGAAGCGCGCACGTGCACTTAAAGTCGAAATATAGCACGGAGCCAGCCAGCGCGAGCTCGTATGGGATCGTACGATGAATAAAAGATCGGTAAATATTCGTATATACGCGTGCTGCTCGTGGCACGTGTTATTATGAGAGAGGTCTTTTTGTCGCCGAATGGAAATAATCCTCAGAGTTTTTTTTTATTTTTTTTTTATTACTATTATATTGAAATTTTTCTGAACGTTGAAAAATATCGTAGCATTCTTTTATTCGCGTGTTTCTTTGTATCGATGCTATATAGAAACATTTTTCATTCACAGATTCTTTTTATAAAAATTCATGTAACTCGTTTGCCGCGCCACCAAATATTAATATTAAAAATAAAAAAAGATATCATTACTTTCTATACCATGCAGTCTAATATAAAATACAGAAATGCATTGGGTTTTCTCCAAAATGGCCGTCCTATCCACCTATGCCCATTTTCTTTTTCGCCCGCAACTACCGCGTGAAACGAAATTTCTCAGGGCTTGTCTGACTGAAAATCGCACGCGCCACGCCCTCTACTTATTTTCCCAATATAATCGAAGCTGCCGCGGAAAGAGCGACGATATAGCCCCTCGCCACTCGAGGATAAAGACAGACTAATAATGCCGCGCGTGCTCGTGTATATTTTTTATACCGCGCATTAGAATTTTAAATGTCCCGCCCGGCTGAATCAGCAGCGTGAATTATATTCCCTCCATCGTTTTTCACGTTCCGGGCGTCCGATTTTCCATCCCCCTTTCCGCCTATACACACACACGCATACACCCGCCTCCGGTTCCCCCTCCACAGGTCTTTCCTTCCACTTTTCCTCGGCTTTCCCCTATAACAGCGCGACGAAGACAGGCGTATACACGCGCGCGCGCACACGTAGAAACAGTGGGAACCCTCTTATACAGTTTAGGTAGTGGCGCCGTCCCCTCCGCGCGCTCCTTTGTATGACGCCGGGCGAAAGAAGACGGCCACATCCCCTGTCCCACTGACCCGCTCATTCCTCCAATCAGCGGCCCGGGGGGGACGAGCCTCGTCGGCCTTCCTCTTTTTTTTCTCTCTCTCTTCTCCTTCTTCTTATTCCTCCTAGACGCGGGCGCTCGGATTTTCTCCCGCTCTCAGTCTCTGTGGGGGGTGGAGACCCCGGGCCCCGACGAATTGCCAGTTAGCGACTTTTAGCGGCCGGGCTTCCCTGTGTTCTCGGGGATGTAAGAGACGAGAGAGAGAGAGTGAGAGAAGGTTCTGAAAAGCTTTTACGTTAAATAACCACTAGAGATCGGGGGAGGATTATATTGCTGCCGGGAGCGACGACGACGGAGTTAGGTAGTATGGACAGATGGAGGAAATGGATGGTCTTATTGTTTTTGTGTGATGGGACCGGTCTATTTCGCCAGTTTTTGCGGATTTATTTGAGCTTTATTTTTTACGAAGTCTATGTGTCATTAGGGAGTAATAAAATGATGTGGCATTCCAAAAATATTATACACATATATACTTAGAAACGAAAAATAATGCTTAATATTTTGTTATTTAATTTAGGAAAATTCAATATTATTGAAGATTCCGAACCTTTTTATAGATCATAGACACAAGTGTAAAAATAATTGTTGAAATTAGAAAATTAAATTACTTTTCAGTTCGAGAACCAGCCAGTTCGATGAAAATCTAAGCCGCGGACTCCGCAAGATTACACAAGAATCGCACGCTGAAAGAAAATTAATCACTCTCCGCACCTCCCAGCGCTCCCACTTTAAAATTCACTCAACTTTTACAATTTATCACTAAACTCCGAAGGCGCCCTCCTTCCCCAATCTTCCCCCACCCTCCCGTAAATTAAACGCTCCTTGAGAAAACGGAGCCCTAGTCGTCTCTCAAAACACGTGTACACACCCCATTTGCATCTCTCTCTCTCTCTCTCTAGCTCCTTTTTCTCCGCGACGGTTTCTCCCATATAGCGCCGAACTATCTCAACAGCTATAACGACTGCTCGCGGGGGCGCGCGTTCGCTCCGTGATTTCTAATGAGGGACTTCCCGACGGATTGATTAAAGTTTTCATCGAGAGCGCGGGTGAGTTGGCGCGACGGCTCGCTAATTAGTCGCTAACGAGTTGTTTCTCCGCGGGAGAGGGAGATAGACTGGTGTGTTTACTTCGAGTTGAGGGATAGGAGAGAAACTTCGATTGGAGTATATACTCGTGACCGGTAGCGAGCGGGTAAGGTATGTGTGTGTGCAGTGTATAAGGCGAACGCGAGTAGATCGCTGTTTAATCGACCGTTAATTGAACGGTCCACTTGCTGCTGGATGATGGTGTACAGGATCGAGGTGTTTGGGAAGAGAATATGTCTGGATAAACGAGAAGAATATGATGTTCTTCCATTTTGAAATGTTTCCTTTAGCTCTACGAGAAGAATTAGTTAGTGGATGGTGTACTATATGGTAAATTAGTGAAATAAAGATATATTGAGCGATGACTGTTGAAGAATCAATCATCCTATTTTTTTCTCATTCTGTTATTTTCTATAACGATTTTGGCGAATAGACTATAAGACCTTTAAAGTCTGTGTGAAAACTGGTATGAGGAAATGCCAAAATTTATCTCAACTTTTCGTGTTCTCAAAACCGGTCGAATTTTTTTTGAAGGCACACTTCCGGACGCGGGTTTTTTTATTTCTTATGTAACAATATACGGAATAACTCGTGTACAATTAAAAGCGTCTTTGTCTCACATTTTTCTATCAAAGTTGAAATTTTTCAAGAAAATGGGGAAAAAATCCCTTTTCTTTAAACCTCAGCCGTTTGTCCCATAATCGATCTACTTAAAGTTTCAAAAAATAAATTAAAACTAGAAAGAAAGAGCTTTCAATCCCCGTTTTGAAAATTAAAAAATGTCGAATCCTTCAAAATTTGTAAAGGGTTTTGGAACGTCGAAAAGGCATAAAAATGCACAAATCGGGGCATCGCCGACTTTTTTAATGCCTTCTCGACGTTCAACTTTTGAAGGAATCGACATTTTTTAATTTTCAAAAGAGGGATTGAAAGCTCTTTCTTTCTAGTGTTAATTTATTTTTTGAAACTTTAAGTAGATCGATATATAATTTAATGACTGAAAGAGAATAGATACACCATTTTCATCGCGAAAAGAATCATTCTCGCCCTTATCCACTAAATTTTATTCAAAATAAACGCGCTTACACGTAACAACCCGATCAGAACAAGAGAACAGCTAACAATAGACAGCAAATCGACAAACGAACGACTGACGAGGCGTAAAGTGTCCCAACCTCGCGCAATTATTCCACCGATGCGCTCGAGTACCACCTCTCCTCTCGCCATCCAGGAAGGAAGGCACACACACATACTATACACAGAACGAGAAAGTAAGGCGGCCGGTTGCGCGCATTAGACTCGGGCGTCAATCAGCCCGGGACAATCGGAGCTGCCTGTGCCCGGGTTGACATAGAATAGTCGAGGGTCGGGCAGAGTTAGAAACTGAGAGGGAGAAATCCTAATTATTCTCAAGGCCAATCTCAGTCCGGCTCGTGCGTGTAATGAACACTGTCGTCCTCCCTGTGCTCTCGCTATCTGCGGTCCTACTCCCCTGCGTCAGATTTACCCGAGCAGCGGCGTATATATATAGGGGGATGGTCGCCGCTGCCTCCCCCGCACACACGCACGTAATTGCGTCGGATAGTGAAAAGAAATTACGGGCTTGATGTTGACTATTTTCGGCTTTTTGTGCTTCGAGGGGCCGGTGGCTTTTATTCCGGCGATTGGGGTAAGCTGGAGGCGTTATGGCGAGATGAGCGAATGATGGAAATGGAATCATTTCGTTGCGTTCAATAAACGTAATGCTGTCGTTGTCGCAGTGTGTTTTTTTCTGGCATTTATTACCTTTTAGTTTCGTGTACCAAAAAATACTATGTTATATAACCAGTCTCATTTCGAGATGCACAATAATATAGAAATTTATTTCCATCCTGCGCCTGGAAATTCGCAAAACGACGTAGTAGTCTCCCGAAATTTCAAACTTTCTCCGCGTCACTTGCCGCAAAATTCCGGACGCTCCGCTGCTCCCGAATGCTATACCCATCCGCACACACCCACAAACAGCAGATGACCCGCAGCAGGGGAAGGAAAGCCCACGGAACCGTCAGCTCAAACAACTTGCCTCGCGCTCCAATATTTGGCTGGCGTAATGTAATCCCTGCCCCGACGGCGGCCCTCGCGTGTCTAAGGGCTTCCTCTCCTCTTCTTTCGCGTGCACCCGGCTGTGCTTCTGCGAAAGTTCGCGTACATATATGTATAACTATATACGTATATATAGCGGCAGGCAAAAACGGTCCGATGTTTACTTTCACTTTCGGTTATGGAGTGCGTGGAATATAAGCTCGATTATATGGCAAAGGGTGTGTGGAGGAAAAATCGCGTGTGTCGGGAGGGCGGCAAGTAGTATAATGCGAAAAGTTATAGGTGGAATGGAGATTGCACAGGAGGATTGGGGGTTTGACTGAATGTCGTTGCTCGGAGTGGCGCAAAAGGTTTTTGGTATAGGACACGTGGGTGCAGCTCGTCGTGACGTAATGTTGCGTAATGTTATTGCGTTTAGAGTAATGACTATTATGCAGCTTAGCTTAATTTTTTTGTTAAGAGAATACATTGTTAGAAGTACGATGTTTCAAATAGTCAATTTATAATACGAAAGTTTTCGTGACAGGAACTTGCGTATAATAAGAAAAAAAGACTCGCTATAGTTCAGCTTAAAATATTTTCGTTACATCAAAATTTTCATGTCTAGCTATTGGGAAACGAGCAACCACTTCACCGTTCTAATCTAGGTATAACATCCTTTGAAAAATCTTCTCAATAACCCCGGCCCTCTTACCCCTCTCACATACGGGATGCGACGCGTAGCTTTCGCCTGGAATTTCGATTCAATTCTCTCTTACTATAGATATATATAGCTATACACGCACGCGGGAGAGAATCGTTGGTGCAACGTGCAGGAGGGGCGCGCTGCATATAGCCGCTATATATATGCGCGCGGAGTCGAGTTTCATGTTCGGGCTGACACGTGTGCGCGCTGCCCCCCTATATCGCCCGCTAAAAGCAAGTGAGAGAGAGAAAGAGTAGGTAATGCGGACGAGGGGGTCCTTCCGTTAATTGGGAACCAACATGGCCGCGCGTGCATGTATAGTTTGATCGGAGGGATTTTTTTTGGCTTATGCGAGATGTGGGCGGGGAAGTTATAGGGTAGGGGTAATATTTGAAACGTTTGGATTGCGAAAATGGAGGTTGATAATGTTTTGCGAATTTTGAGAAAATTTTTGGTTGATTTTGCTTGCTCAATTTTTATTAATTCCATATTTGACACAAAAATTGTATCAAAACCATATCTCATTATCAACTGTGCACACGGTCTTACCGACCGAAAAAATTGCACAGTTTTGAGCGTATACCAAAAATAAAAAAATTAACCAATCGAATAATACACAATCAGTATGTATTACATACTGATATCAATTATTAATTTATTTCTGCGTAAACTTGTATATTGCGGTATAGTAAACCTCAAAATTCTATTCAAAGTTAAGGCAAAAATAAATTCATATTCTAACTTGAAATTTTTACCGATTGAATAGAATATATTGTAAAACTTATTGCTAGAAAGTAATTCTTTTTATATTATAGCTTCGACACTAAGAAATTTACTCGATCAGTAAAGGATAGGTATTGTACTCTGTTAATACATATGAAAAGCTTTCTTTATACGAGCCATTTTGACAAAATACACTCCGACGTCAATACATACACACACCCCATATACGACGCGCGCAGTTTCACAAATAATTTCTCCTCTCGCACAAAGACTCGCGCGCGCTTTCCCTCCACGTGCGCGACATCTGCGCCTCCATAAATCGCGCTTTAAACGCGCTCCTATAACCACTATACGCGAAAGAAATATAAAACATTTGGCCCATTCTGCTCGCACAATCGAGCGAAAATTCAACTCTCATTCATCCGCGCAAAACACGAGCAGATGAAAAGTTAATCTTCTTTTCGCGCTCGCAAATCCGTCAATTCCTCGGCAATACATATACAATATACGCTTTTTCCAGGACACACAAAGAACGCGGGAACCCCCGAGGAATCCTTTGTACACTCAGCTTGCGAAATAAACAGTAAATTTTGATTATCGAACACAGCAGCAGCATATAGTAACAGCAGTAGCAGCAGTTACCGTAATGACGCGCTTCGCACGCGTATGGGGGAGCTTCGGTTTTCCCCATACATAAATACGCACAGCCGCGCAGCCCTTTCGTACCACCTCGGATCACTTGGTACACGCACGCGTAGGGTAATCTTTCTCTCTTTCTCTCTCTCTTTCTCTGGGTTTTCCCCCCTCTAGAGTTTGCGAATGCGCGCCGCTGCACACGCTCGTTAGCCCGCGCGCGCCCATGAAAAATGCATAATGGAGATCGCGTGCGCCTCGGCTGCGTATATAGTATAGCGCTTTCTCTTTCCTTCTCTCTCTCTCTGCGTGGTTATCGATTCGAGTAGGTTTCGGCTGGCGAAAGAGAGGAGAAATAGAGAGAGAGAGAGGAGAAAGCCCGAGAGGAGCAGACACGTGCGCACGTGGCTGCAATTTTTGGTAGGTATGGTAGGGTTGGTGTTAATGGATTATGAGGCGGTGTGTACAAGTCAAAGGTCGGAGGTGCTTTTGTGGTCGTAATGGTGGCGCACGTGCGCGAAATATACTGCGTGATGTATATAAAAAGTTTAATTACATAGTGCAAAAACGTATTTTAAAATGTTTCATTAATTAGCTGAATAAATTTGTTCGGTAAAAATTTTAAATTACGTTATATTCATATAATACTATGTTACTTAACGTGTATAATATGCTTCAAAAGAGATACGTGTTTACCGCGAACTTCGCCGCAACATAAACCAGCGTAGCAGCAACTCTATACCGACTAATTTCCCATTTCGAAAACACAAAGTTTCTCTTGAAACTCGCATCCCTGCACCTCCATCCAATCGAGCCCTAGATGCCTCACTCATCCTAATGACAGAGCGCGCAGCTTCCGCAAAACCGGCGTAATAATAAAAAGTACTCACCCTTTCTACCCTCCCCTCCCTTCTCAACTCTATACGCACATATATACGTCTCCCGCCGTACGCAATAACACGGAGGGTCGAGAAGTGCGCAATAAGCCGGGGATGTGTTATGTGCAAACACTCCGGCAATCCGCGGGAAATCCCAGCGAATTTTAACGAGCTCGGATATATATAAGTTGGAGATAAAGGCTACTACTCTAGACGCGCGACTACTGTACTCGCGCGATATGATAATTCGGCGAATGGTAAACGCTGGCGAGTTGGCCGGTCTATGAATATTCAATTGCAGGCAACATAGTATATAAGCTATACTATGGATGATGCAGCGCAACCGGTTTATGCATGCAGCGAGAGTGAGGGAGTGTTGAACGGTTTTTTGGGCTGACTGTCCCTGCGCAGCGTTCGGATGGTTGATATTTGTTTATGGGATTGAAGGAGGGGAGTGGCGTCGCCGATAAATAGGCCAGTTTGTAGGTGGCCCGGGTATTGTCATGGAAATGCGCCCCGGGGCGAGAGATTGGAGTTGACGGTTTTTAGATTCGAAGGAGATATAGAGCGGGACGCTGGGATTCAATTTCGCAGGCTCGGATTGTAGGGGAAGATTAAGTCGGTAAGTAAATAAATAAAGTTTCGATTAAAACTTGAATTTTGAATGGAAAAGTTAACTAAAAGAAAAATATAACGTTGTTTCTTTGAAACGTATAATACTTGGAAAAAATTGTATTCGAGGCAAACGTCATATTGCTGGCTCAAGGGAATATTCTTTCATCAAAATGCTCTCCTAAAATCATTTACTTTCGTCTACACTTTTACAGGAGCTATGGACTGTCCAAGATTTTACCTCTCTAGATGCGTAATATACTATTAAATACGTACAGTATTATCATGATGTGATTTTAGACTTCTGGAAACGACGAAGACGAAGCGTTAATCATTAAAATTTGTGAACATGTATGTTGAATATTATAAGTATTAAAACTTATTGTACGATACACGCGCCTTAAGAGACATCTTTTGACAAAAGAACAGTTTAGAACCTAATAAGGTCTATTCTTTGAAACAAAATTCGCCATGTATCTAGAGAAAAATCATACAGAATCAAAAAATTAGATTTTTGTTGTCAAAGTATAAGCAATGTTACTTTAAAAAGAAAATCGTTTCTGGGCTGAAGATTTTCACAAAAGGAGTATGCTTTTGACCCGACTGACAAATGTTTCTCATTCTACTTGAAGAAACTCTTATTAATCATCATCTTTCTATACGATCCACTATTACAAGATACATTATTTCTTCAGTGCAACAAAGAGTTTGTTAGTTGCCGCTATCATCCGTCACAACTGCAACTCGAAATAAAACTAGACCGCTTGTCTCCCTACCTTTCATCCTCCAAAAAAAACCTAGCAGCACTCAACTCTCTTCTCGTGATAAATAGTTTCGCGCGACAATGTCATGGCGTAATACGCCGCTACCGCGCGCTCCGCCGTCATCGCACAAAAGCTCGCTTCCTCTTTTTATCGGCCTCACGCGCGTCATGGCACATACACACACATACACATATATACAAACGCAGTTGCGAAAGGGAAATGCATCGCGCGCGCGTGTCAACGCGCCAAATGGTCGACAGCTGGTGTGCCGCGCAAAAAAAGTTTTTCATCCCTCGTCGCGCGGCCCCTCCACAAGTGGTTCGTTAGCCGGTCCATTTTAACTCTCGAGCGCTTTTCGTGTCATCGGTTTGGCTATGCGAGCGCTGCAAATCGATCGGAAACGCGCAGATTTGCCGGAGCACAAAGGATCGAGTGCTATAGCTCTGCTGTATGCAATGGGGATGGGGCGAACGAACGAGTGGCTCGAATTGACGACTTTTGGAGTTGGTGGTGTGGCTTTGAGTTTTGAAAGTGTGTCTTCAGTGCGGTTTATTAAATGTCGACTGTTCGTAAGATTTCAATTGGAAATTCGAAACGTAAATATACCATGTTAGAAATATTTATAATTTTGTTTTACATTCTAATAGAATTACAGAAAATTAATTTATCATTATACCTATAATACGAAAGCCATTTTTTTTTAAATTATGTTTAGAGAATACGATTAAGATAAAAATCATAAAAAGACCAAAATAAACGACCCATAGAAACGACTACTGTTTCACCAGCTTTTTAAGCTTTTAAGTGTGTAACACATAATTTCACTCAGTTTTGAGCCCTCTTTCACGTCCTTTATGTTATTTAAAAAAATAAATAAAAAATGCACGAGTTATGCACTTTTTACTGAAAAATACACTTTTTAGAGAAGTACATTTTTCTCGAAAACCCCCTTTTTCTTTTGCTCAATTTTTTTTGTCGTGATAGAGGGCGTAAATATCTATCTAGATGTATTTTGGTGTAGTTTTCATAGTGGCGGTCGTTAGTGGCGGTGCTAGCTTAATAGACATGGCCAATAAGCTATATAAATTTATTTCACAAACTGTTGCCGTAACATCGCATCAGCACAAAAATTTTTCTTTTCTCATTCGAATTTCCTCTATCCCTCTATAAATTTGAATAAGTGCATATTCACCTATTCTAGTAGACAATTGCATGCACTTATTGCAATAACTTATACGTACAGCTAATACAAAAAGTGAATATTCACGTAATCGAAGTGAATTCCACATATTAGAGTTTAGAGTATACATATACCTTTATAATCACCCCTATCCTCAACTGATAAACCAACATTGACATATAATTAATATTCAAAAACCGTAACCTGCACATCTCTCACTCCAAGCTCAACCTCTCTCTCTCTCTCTCGTACCCTCTGCGCGCCATTCACCTCTCCGCAGCAGCAGCAGCTCTTCAGCGAGTTCCTTCGAGCGAGCGCGCGCAGGTGCCTACGGTACATATATTATTTGCTCGCGGTCGTATCCACCGGGAAACAAAGAGGCACCCGCGCGCCGCACTACCGAGAAGGAATATCATAAAGCCGTAATCTGGCCATTGTATATACGCGCATACACACACATGAGTGTGTATAATAGTTGTATGGATAATGTCAGTGCAGGGAGACAGCGGAGGACGATTCGCTGCCGGCGTGGGCCTTGATAACGCCTATATTGTCGGCTCAAAAGGGTTACGATTATGCGACTACGCTAGAGGAGGCGTATATAGAGAGAGGGATTTCTATTCCCGGTGCCTTTCAATGCTCCGCAGCCGTGCTCGGAATATCTCCACGCTGCAAACTCGTGCAGACTGTGAACGAGTTTTGTAATAAACTGATGTATACGCGGGAGAGGTGCTTGTCGCGTTAAATAATTTACACTGATGCGGTGCGGAGTGGCTGCTGGATTGGTAACGAGGTTCGTCGTTATGATGCAGGTTAATTTGTCCTTTAACGATGACGAGTGTGTATTTATTGAGCGTCGATTTTTTAATGTCGTTGCTGTCGATGATAATATCGACGCAATATGAAAATAATGACAAAACGTCAAGTAACAACACATCGTACTCAGAAGAGTATATAGCATTGATTTGTTATGGCTCGACACTTTTCAGCATCCAATATTGTTTGTTATTCTTTAATCCACCCTCAAAATATACGAACCCCTGCGCTATACGTATATAACGCGAGTCTATATATTTTTCTTCGACGTGTGTGTATATACATGAGAGAGCGACAGATCGAATGAAATATTAGGAAAGGGTCTGGGGCGGCTTCGAGCAAAAATTCCGAGATTGATCAGCTCGAATTACGAGTTAAGGGTTGACAGGGGATTGAATGCCGTACCCGTCGCAACATTGTTGACATTGTCAGCAATATCGCCAAGACTATAACCGCGCTGCGCGTGTAATCGCATCAGGAGCACGAAATGTGCGCCCTCGAAGGAAAGAGCCGAACGCGCGAGAGCAAATATTATCGGATTTTGATAATTTTTTCTTCCGGACAAATAGGGAGGTCTATACTATGGCAAACACATGCTTTGTTTGTTTTACCACTATTGAAAATTAACACAGTCATTCAAGAACTATATATGAATGTTAAACGAATTGATAAACTTTATTATTTGGAAGGTAGATTAAGATTAACGAGGTTTAACAAGCTCTTTATTCAACGCTTACCCCCATAAAGATAAGTGCTTTATTTAATTAGAACGTAGTTCCACGATGTTGTTTCAAGGACGATTTCAATCTACGGCCGCTTAAGTCCTTATACCCCCTTCGAGTGTACACGCGCTATCTCTCTAACGCTCTCGCACACTCTACTACTTCTATCCACTGCCTAGGTAGGAGATTAAATTGCATAACACTTCACGCTAAAACCCTTAATCCTCCATTTAATTAAAACAAAAAAAAACTGTCGATTCGCGTAATTGAAGAATCATAAAAACCAGCTGCCCATTACAAACGTCCAGACGTGTCCACACACGCGGCCGCGTCATCGTCAGCAGGTATATTTTCCCTCCCGCGTCGCTATTTACCCTCGTCCCACGTGCTGAAAATCCGCCAGACGGATAGGTATATAATACAGATCCCGCGCCGCGCGGAATCAAATTTCCGCCATCCTACGCGCCGCCGTTCGTTTATTATACAGCAGACCCACACCCGCATTTTTCCTCCTCATTGTACTCGATTCGGCGCGTCGCCCACCGGCCAACACACACACACAGACTATACGTGAAATAATTAGTTGCGTGCTCGATTTGGCAAAGCCACACGAGTATATCTGTATATACCATCAAGTAAACTGGCCCGAAAATCCGTCAAATAGCGCGTGCAAAACGACGACGACGGCGGTGGCACGACCCCCGGCAATTAAGGCAATTACGCGCGGGGCGCTGCCGAATATCGCTGCGGCAGTTGCAGCGCGTGTAGTGTATATAGTATATAATAGGATATGGTGTGGTGTAGTGGCTTTTGCGCGCTAGCGAGGCGCTCGAGTGGGTCTTATAAACTCCCGAGTCGGAGGCACAGCGCGCGACTTTTTGACACGAGCGGGGAGGAGTGCGCTGTTTGGGTAGTTGCCCGAGAGACGAGGATGCCGGCGCTGGTGGAGGGCTTTGAATATTGTTTCGGGGAACTGCGCCGAATCGTTAATTGGAGCTCGTAAAAAACTTGCTTTATTTGCCCGCAGATTAAGATATGGCTTTTTAAAGGAGTTTAAGAGTCGTTATATGCGTCGTTTACATTGGATTAATTATACTCGATTGAGTATGTGTGTTTGGAGGCGAGAATATTATCAACTTGTGTTATGATATTTTTTTACGAAATGTTAGGCCTATATCATAACAATATATAGGTATTTATGAATTTAATATTTCTTTGGTACAGGAATAAAATAATTGATGTTGTCATGTTATATTTTAATTATATAGTCAAAATATTTATCTATATATACCATCCGTAATAGATAAACTATAATAAAATACTAAAATATTAGTTTATTATGTTATTACTAGGTATATATTATTACTAGATATTTATTATACCACAGCAAATTCGCGGGGAACATTATATTTTACGCTTTAACGAGCAATCGCATGTATATACGCCGTTCTCAACTATATAGAACCGCCCGAGTAAATAACCGAAACCACTTGATCCCAGTAAATAGCGCTTGCGCGATTACCAGCAATACGCCATGGCACACTACACCCGATAACAACATAACTATTATGGCGCTGCCTCTCAGCCCAATAGCCCGATGGAATCGCCCGATAACTGCAGCTCCACTATTTCTCTCTCTCTCTGCTTCTCCTCCGCCTTCTTCGCCGTCGTTTACCAGCAAATTCCGCGTAAAGACGAGCGCGCGCATCCACTCTCGTACTTGCACAGTCGACTAAACTCTCTCTCAGCTCTCTCCACTATCCCAAACGAGCTACTAGAGACGTAGTCGCTGGAACCGGGGCTAAGCCGCGAGTAATCGAGTAAGCAGTTAGTCAAGCCGTTCCCTATATGTGTATACGTGCGGAAACGGCAGCGGTAGAAGAGTACAGAACGTGCGGGTCTGATTGGTTTACGGATTTACCGAACCGAATTCGACGACTCAAAGGAGTCGCTTCTCCTCTTCGTCGACCCTCTCTCGCACCGACACTATATGAGACTCTCTCGCCCCGCTGTTTAATTAATTTGCACTGTAATTTGGACCCCCGGATCGACTTGCTCGCCCAAATTCGCGAGAGATCAAAGGTTTCGCCCTTTCAAGAAGCCTCGATATATATATACGTACACGTGTATGCGCACGTGGGCTCGTCTTCCGAGTTCTTTTTCGACAGGGGATATATATATAGTAGACATCGTCGTCGGAGTTGCTCTCTTCTTATTTTCCTCATTTGGGATTAAGTCCCGGGGTAATCCGATGAAAGCATCCGCATTACAGAGGGCTTTGCATTATTTTTCGCTATGGGGGCGGACGAAGAGTCCGTTATTATACGTCGCTATAAGAGTCTTTTTCGAGGGGAATATAACGGGAGGAGAAAGAGAGAGAGAGAGAGGGCGCGCAAGTTCTAATCGGAGTTTTAAATTGCAGATTATAAAGTGCAGGCCTCGGCGATGGATCGCTTTTAAAGTTTCGCGAGCGAGAGATATTTCGACTCTATATAAGGCCTCTGTCTATATATCTAGAGACGCAGGAAAGTTTGTATATACGTCGGGCCTGATGAATATTACATGTGTTTTCTGACGGAGTTTATTTATCCACTTTCTCGGCTCTGTTTTTGCAGCACACGCTCGTTTCTTCGGACGATTTAATTACGAATTCGGCCTTTTCTTGCGTGAAATTGAACTTACTTTTTGTATTTCTAATGTATGTGTATTGAATTTTAAATCGTTTCGGTGAAAAAATGGAAATTTATTTTAACAACGGCATGTATAACGTGCGGCGTGATGTATAATTTAATAGAAAGTAAAATAAAACGAGAGGTTTTTATTTGTAAAAATTTGTACAGTATAATTGATTATGTGCATTCTGCACAGCTCGCAGCAAGTTTCACGAACAAAGAGCAGGGGTGCGCATTTTCGGAGGACTTTAACGTTCTCGAACAAAGAAGACCGCGCGCTTTAAACTACATAACCGCGGGCAGACACGTATATAATATACACGAGCGTAAGTCAGACCAAAAGCTATCTCGAATTTTAACGCCCACCCTGAGGACACTTCCGTCTTCCCCGGTTCTCGTGACTCACGATAAATACTCCACGTGTCTACTATAAAATACCACTACCAGCCCCGTATACATATATATTCGCTCTTTCGCACCTGGCCCCAAACCTGCGCATGTCTATCTCGCCCGGGCGATCGGCTTCCCCGAAATATTACGTGATTAATGGCTTGCTAAGGCCGGCCCGCACGTGCCACACGCTGCCTCCTTCTTTTGCACCTTATTTCCTTGCGCTCGGCCCGCGTGCGCGCACGTGCCGCGAATATTTTCGCATCAGACGCACGGAAATCGCCGGAAGACGAGGAGTGGAGATTGTTTGTTTCGGTTGACGCAATTAAGTTACGTAAGAGGTTTTTGGGAGAGGAATAAAACATCGCGAGGCCACTCGCGCGTGGTTTTAGAAAGATGGTTTCGGGTTGGTGATCTACTGAAGGATGTTGTCGTATATAGTGCTGGTCTTACGTATATGATAATTCAACGAAATATTTTTCCACGATGTAAACGTAATTTGTTATTATAATGATAAAAAGAAGAGGCAAAATTAATTATGGACGTTTTCTTTTTGCAGGATAAGTGTATACAGCTTTCAAAGCATTATTAATCGTTCCGCGCTTATTCGAGAACCAGATATATATGTCATGAATGCAATAAGCAATAAAACTGAAAATTATGATATTTTTAATCCTCGAATTTACATACAAACAAGCCCCGTAACACCGCTGAGAAACGACTTGTAACCTCCATTTCGTCCCCCCGGCCCTCCATTACGCGCGCTCTCAACCTCCACATTTAATTAACATAAGAAAAACTAAGCGCGCCCCGCTCTCGACCTCCAAATGATTCACGATAGGCTCGCGATATTAAATTCCCAATGGCCCACAACTATCTTCCTCTCATCTCGCGACTTCTCGCACTCTCTCTCTTTCTCCTGCGCCGATTTATTCGCATTAACCCGTCGTAATTTACAATTACTTACAGCCGCACACCCCGCGCGCGCGCCTCTTCACCCTCGTCATTTCAGCCGGCGGCGGTGAAAAATGTCGCTCGTATGTAAAGCAAATTGCGGGTCCGCGATGCTGCCTACCGTCGCCACAGTGGAAAAGAAAGAATATATATAAAGACCCTCCTTTGAGAGAACCGTCGCGGGATATATATGTATTATGGAAAAATTAATTTCCGCGAGCTCGTTTGTCCTCGGGGCGAGGGGGTGGGATTGTGCCGTCAGCCAGGATTTTTTTGTGTGCAGATGCTTTTAATTATTAGGCGAGGGGAGAGAGCAGACTGCCGAGGGAGTCTGGGTCACGGATTTTCTTTGTCCGCGCTTTGCTTAGGACTTTGGACGGGTTTTTCTTAATATTTCCATTGACTTGTCGAGCTTATGAAAAAAAAACTTGAAATTCAAATTATGCGCACACGTGAAAGATGAAAAATGAGTGAGGAATATAATGACGGCCCATAAAAACAGCACCTTTTTTATTACTATACACAAATATAAATTTAATACCTACACGCATTTGCTCATTTTCATTTTAATGCTTTCCGCGTGTCGTTAAAAGCGTCCGCTTCAATTAAAGTGAACGAAAAAAATAACACATTTCACTGTGGCCACGCGAAATTTTTTAATTTACCACAACGCACCGGCCCAATAAATTATACCCTTATCAGATACTGCACTTGCGCACGCCGCAAAAAACAAATGACAGCCGAATTACCTTTTCCTTATCACTCGGCGACCATCCCGAACTTTATTCCCATTTCATTTACTCTCTTTCTCCTCCACATGCTGGCAATTTCCGCTCCACATGTTCGGTAGGCCGAAGCGTGCCGGCACCTGCCTACTCTCACTCTCTCTCTCTCTCCCTCTCGGGCCTTTAAAAATGATTAAGCGTGGCGCCGATGAAAAATGAAGGGCCTCGGAGACAAAGGACGCATTAGCCGCAGCTCGCGGACCTATCAAAGTTCCATTAAGCTCCTTTTTCCGTCGACGTTTTTTTTCGCGACGAAAAAGAGAGAGAGAGAGAGTGCGAGAAGCAGCAGCCGTCTTTTTGCATATTCATCCGACGCGCCCGCTTAGGCCCTGCCTAATTGAATGAAGTTCGGCCACTCGCGGCGTCGGCACCCTTCGCTGCGTCTTTGTCTATACTTTCGGAAGAGACGATGTTTGGCGAAGGGGGACTTTTGAGGGAAGTTTTAGGTGCCGAGATGGCGCCGAGGCCTCATAAATCTTTATTTCAACGCTGAATTTTGAAAAGTGGCTTTAGATTTAGATTGAGATACGGTGGAACCAGGTCACTTAGTTGTAATGATAAATATTTGATTATTATGGTGACGAAAGTACACACGAGCGTATGTATGTAGCGCAGACATAATTCATCTAGATATCGTTGAGGTATTCTGATTTTATCGAACGGCATCGACGTTGTTGCAGTGTGTAAACAAAAATCCCTGAATAGTAACGAACTTGAATTCAAATTAGGTAACTCGAGGTCATTCGGCCACTTTAAGAGGAAAATTTGTTGTATGCATGTTTAGAAAAAACTGTTAGGGGAATAAAAATATAGTACATCTTCTACGATACAAACAAGTTTTTTTACAAAATACAATCTATTTTCTACTATAAAAAAAGTAAATAAAAAAATTCGAAACACTTCATAAATGAAATTAGTCTTGCTAAGATCGAGCTAAATAAAATACTGGCTAACAGTTCTTTTTATTTACATACCCTTTGATGGTGTAACTAATTCTGACACTTTTCGGATTAATTCTCTTGTAAACAAGTTTAGTGCAAAATGAATCGGAAAATTTTTAAACATTTTTTAAGTCATATGTTTAATTAAGCTTTTCCATAATAAGCGGGGTTGCATTTTATGCTGCAACGTAAAACGCAACCAGCTGCCTTATTCAATACGAATTCCTATCAGTTTCCAAAACTTTCTCGGTGCACATGAAAACACCAATCTTCCCGGGCGTGATAAATGAACTGCAGCCGCTGCGCACGTGGATGCCGTGTGTACGTGCGCACTTTACGCCGACGACCTTTGTCTTTGTATACACGAGAGTTTATTCATTGATCTGAGGATTCGATCTACTTCATTATCAAGTCGCGCGCGTTCGACTATATAGCTGACAAGCGATTTGTCAGGAAGAAAACGGTCGCGCATCCATTAGCTCTCGAGCTGATCGCGTCTCTCTGTCTCTTGCGCGTTCGCACACTTTCTCTAGAACTTTCATTGACATTGTGCCGCGGCGACGTGCGAGAGGTTTGAGCAGTTTGGAAACTTTGGGGGAGAAGAGGATTGAATTTTCAATGGAGTTTATCGGGAACACGGAAAGTTTAAAGACGACAAGGGAAGTAAATACTTTGGTTGGAAAGTGTAGATTTCTGTTAAAAAGTTTTGGATTTTTGATATATCATTATAGACGTCATTCCTAAGAAACTTAATAGAAATTAAAATAAATTTTGTACATGAAAGCAAAAGCTAAACAAGTTGTTGCTAGTGAAATTTAAGATACATTTTATTGAAATTAAATTTCATCTTTTGTACAGAACATTATCAGTAAATAAATGAAATATCACGGCCTTATTAAGATATTCAACAAAACTTCAACATCTCTCAAACCCTTACATCACTCCCTCCTCTTCGGAACCCGAAGCGTTCCACTCCCAAATAAAGCAGCAGCAGCAGCAGCCGCGGCCTGCCAACCGTACAGCGCGCGCGGCCGCGTGAGAGCTTTTCTTTCTTCACGGCCGAACGACGCGGTATATCCGATCCATTTGGACGGGGCCGGGCACTCGGGTTAATGAAAACCGTGATTGAGCCCCGACGGCGGCGGGAATCGATCGGAGGGGCTGTTTCGACTCTAATCACGGCAGCCATTCGAGAACGCGCTGAGGGGAGGGTGGCGTAGAGAGAGGATTTTTTTTCCTCCTAATCCAATTATCGTCCGGATGGTCCTCGCGCCGACGATGGCGCCGCATGTGCGTCTATATAGTCTTTGGTTTGTCGGTACAGCTTTTTCGAGGAGCTTTTTTCATGGTATTATGGAGTGGAGTGGTTTTTGTGCCCGAAGTCACTATTATACTAGGGTATCCTTATTTCTTTGGTGATAAATCGCGTCAGGTATGAAGAGAAATAGTTGTATAATCGTAAGTAACAATTTATAGTTTATTATATTATGTCTGAAAAGTATAAAAAAAAGTTTACAAGTACGGTGTAAAAGATACAAGTCTTTTTTTATGATTGGCGACGATTATCTTTCGATGCTTATTTCCAGGAAACCAATATCATACGGTATTCGAATGGCTTCATCAGCAAAGTAAACGGAAGCGGCAACTTTTAACGAGCCCATAAGTCATTTCAACACCACCACGCGCGGGCGCTTCAAAAATAGATCGTCCGCACGCTAAACAAAACAGATATATCCCCATACCACTCACGCGCTTGACTGCTCTCTTTTCTCTCTCTCTCTCCTCAATAACAATTCCACACACGCGAGTGCCGATTAATTCCTCGGCGCAGGATATGACTAAGCGGCCTTTGTACGAGGAACAAAAAAAAAAGAAATCGCCGCGCCTCATCGGTGAAAAAAACGACCCTCCCGCGTTCATAGACAAAGAACCAAACGCAGAATTTCGGGGATCCACCTGATAATAATTCAGAATCGCGTGCCGGACTGAAACTTTTTCGGCAGCCGCGGCGCGCACACCCGTCAATTATTCCTACACGCGCGAATCGATGTGTAACGCGTACGTCTGCGTGTGCCATTGAAAGCTCCCGTGCCGTTGTTGCTTGCATTGTATCGATTACCTTCAGCCCCGCACGCGCCCGTCGCCCATCCGCCTTTGGCGTTTTCCTCTCTCTCCCTATCCGTGATATCCGCATTGCGGTGCGGCTGCCACCGGATCCTTTGACATTCGCGACTTTTGTCTGCCCCGCCGTCGCTCGATTATTAATTTCGCAGATAGGCACTCGGCTGTGAATTCGCGACGGTATTGACATTGGTGTTATGACATTGAGGGGGGTAGTACGCCGATATTTTTTGAACTCTCTCTCTCTGATATCGGTTGAATCGTGACGGATGAAAAAGAAGCAGTAATATATTATGAGTAGACAGCAAAATCCATTCGTGTAAAATAATATAATAATTTGGCAATTAAAAAGTAAAATAAAATGTATAATAAAGTTCATCGAAGAGTTTAAAATGTCCATGACGACGAATTTAATTAAACGCGATGAAAGGTGTCGAAATCAAAACTTATCCATTCAATAATAAAATATCTCTATTTCCATCATCACCCCTCCCATCAAACTCATATACATAATTCACGTCTGCAGTAGCAGCGCCACACCTGCGAGCGTCCACTTGGCCGGTTTGTCCTTGGTTTTGAGATTGAAGGTCCAGACGTAGGTCGGCCCGCGCGTCCTGGTTTTGTAGACCGGACACTCGTACATGTTCCTTAGGTCCTGCTTGTCCTGGGTAATGGCGCGAACGTTGATCACGGGCATTGCGGGGAACAGTTCCTTCGACCGCGAATCCACGATTATACCGGCCTGCACGTCCCAGCGCGCGCCCTCCATGAAAATTCCATGAACGTAGGCTCCATCTCGCGGAGCCGTGCTGAAAATTCCATTCGATTTTATATTAAGGGCGATAGGATACGGAGCAGTGAAAGGAAGAGAAAGGGAGAGCGGTGCGTTTTATAAAAGGTGAGGGAGTTTTTATCATCACAAGTCCTTGTATAATATTCGGAATTTTCATAACTCGTAATGAAATTCATTGGTTATAAAGTCGAGGGATTGTTATAGGATCGATATGAACTCACGTGAATTCCTCTTTGTTCTTCTTCGTGACGTCGCACTGCAAACACATTTTATCAAGCGGAAGTTCGTGTCGCCGGGCCGTCGATTGCATTATCGCAGTCAACAGAGATTGCGGATTAAAGAAGCCAGCCAGCCACACCGACGCGGGCAGCTGTGAAAACCCATTAAATCGTCTCCTATGTAGTTATGTTGCCCTATGCTTTATTACTATAATTTACAAAATATATATTTTTACCACAAAGTCAGTAGACCAAGTTTCCAACTCGCGTATCCTGAGCAGCAGGTCGACGAACCAGGCGGTCAATCCGAGCAGCGAAGGATACGCCCTTAGCGTCCACGTTTGTGGCACTTGATCAAGGAAGAGTGCCGTTTCGAGGTCTTCCATGTCCGACGTGATGGTCAGCTCGCCTTTCAGCCCAAGATCCAATTCGCGGAGCGATCGTTTGAGCTCGCCCGTGAGGTAGTTCATGCGCTCGCATTCCTGGAACGCGACGATCACGTACGGCGTGCGTTCCTCCACTTTGCCCATTATCTCCACCATGTTGAACTCCTCCGGTAGCTTTTCCAGTATCTCGTCCAGTACTTGTTTCACCTTTTACAAATTGTTTATATAGAAAATAGATAAAACAAATGTTTATTTTTTCTAGATTTTTAAGTACCTTATCTTCTCTAGTGACAGTTTGTCCACCGGAGCTGCCAGCGTCACGAGGCTGCATCTCAAAGACAGTTCTGAAGAGATTTTCCGAAGTAGTTGTCAAGAAACCCATTTCCGCGTTAGGATGCAGGCCGTACAAATAAGGCGACTCCGGGGGCAAAACTTCGTCGATGTAAGCGTGAAAGCCTTGCAAATCGGTGTTTGGCGGTGCGGCGAAACCTTCGAGAAACAAGCGCGAAAATTTCTCAATTGAAAATCAATACCACTCCGATTATTCGCATGATGTAGACTACTTACCTGGCGCTAGCTGGAGCTCGCCGTCCACGAGATCAGGCTGCATGAGCTCCTCCAAATAAGATACGCAAAGTCTCCTATCCCAGTCGTCGGTTATATGACCGCCGTACATTATTTCGCCGAAGAGGTATCTCAGATCCTCCCAGGGAATTTTCGGACTAGCCTCGAGATAGTTGTGCAGCACGCTCACGCTGATATTCAAGTCGCCGACGTTGAACGGATAGATTTTGTTCCAGCCCTGGGGGCCAAACTTGCGCCGCTCCGCTACGACAGCGTGGAAGTAGCAGAGAGCGAAGAGAATCACCTTAAATTCCGCCTCCTTGCTGCACATCTCCAGCGTCTCCTGCGTAAAGTTGTCGAGAGCCTTGTGCAAGTTTGCCTGCATACCAGTCGGCGGCTCATTTGTAATCTTAATCGACGACTCCAAAATTCCCTGTAAACGTGTAAAATAACTTTCCCGAGTTAACTCTTGTATTGTGCATGAAATATTTAGCTTAACGGGGAGGGGCGAACCTGTGGAATAATGTGGCCAGCCGGGGTACTCGCTGGCTCGGCGCTCATAAAAACTCGATAGTCCCCGTGGGAGCCCTCAGCCGCCACTTCCAGCTTCTTTTCCAATAGCGGCAGCCACTTCTTAACCAAATGGATGTTCTGCAGTATCACCCAGTGGCCCTTCTTCGAGGCCTCGTCCATTGCGAACTCGGCCACGCTCTCTTGGCCCTGGCCGAGGGACACGTTGTGGAAGTTTTCGGCATCCGACGTGAACCCTAAACGCCTACCTAAATCCTCCACGTCCTGCGAGAAATTTTCTTTTTATAAATAAAAATTGAATAAACTATTACATATTTAAAAAAAGCTGCAATAAAAATTACTATATATTCAATATAGTAAACGTGGAACAGATATTAAAGCTATTACAATCTATAGTAAAAATTATGTTATTATTCTATATAAAATTTGTCTTTGTGTAATATATGAATGAGGAATTTTATAACCTTTAGAGGATTGACACCGGGAGACAGAATAAAGAATATAGGCGTCGATGGACTGGTTTCCTCAAACGATTTTGAAAATTCGACCGTTCTTCCCTCCACGTATCGAGGCCCTAGCTTTTCTTCTATGAAAGCAGCAATCGCGTAGGTCATTCGATCGGGGCGCAGAGCTCTCAGCATACATAGTCGTTGGAGTGCCGTTTTATTCTTCCATTCTTGCGGAAACTTTTCACGCTCCGGACATTCGCACTCTACCAATTTCTTCCAGCGTTTTGGCGAGCTTTCTATGTCCCGATCCAAGTTTCTGAAATTTTAAGCATTTTAAACTGAGTTATAAGCAATTTCAAGAAATTTTTATTTTTTTAACTAAGTATACTTTGGAAATATCAGGAAAGTAATAAAAACTTTTTACTTGTTATTAAAAAAAAAAAAAAATAAATAAAACAAATGAATAAAATAAAAAAATTATTATAATCAGAAAAGAGTGTAAAATTCCTTTAAACTACAAATAGCCAGTTGTACTGATTGAGGTAACGCGATTCTCGCTGATTTGAGCTCAAACAGAATAGACTACTTCTCCCGAGGAAAGAATATCGAATCGAATTTACGAGGCACGAGCTCGAGTGCGAGACGCGAAAAGTTCCTCACCGAAACTCGTCCCGGGAGGCGAGACTGCGAATGCCGCCCCAGCTCGCGTTGGTGAGAAAATCAACGGGCGACGTGACGTGGGGCGTGATCGGGAAACGTAGGAGAAAATCAAGCTCAGCCGCCCTGATCTCTTCGCGTGCCAGCAGAATCTGAAAGGCCATCTGCGACGTGAAGATGAGCTTGTCGCACTCGAACAAGCCGCGTGTCGTGTACATGAAGACGGAGTAAGTGATGCACTCGATGAGACTGGTGACGCGCGAGGAAACGTCGGGCGCTGGGTCGGCTTTGAGCACGGCTTTCTGGAAGACGACGCTAAAAGCTTTCAGGGAGAATTGGTAGATGGGGTTGATCGTGTTGAGATCGTTCAGGATGAAGTAGAGCAGAGATGCCCGAGCTGCGGCTGCGCGATATAGCTCGCGAGCCGCGTCGATTTCCTTGGATGTGCCGCGAGCCTCGGTGACTTTGCGCTCGACTTCGGCTGCTGTGCGTTTGGTCGTCTCGAGGTTTTCCACGAGAGCTGTGTCGCCTAGGACGTTGCTGCCGGCCGACGAGAGTCTGGAAAATATTTGTTTCATTAGTCTCCGGGTAATTAATTGTTTAGTTTACCAATAATTTAACGTGAGTGTTTAAATAACATTATTTATATAGGTGATGTGACAATTTAGTTTGAATTGGCGCTCTTTTATTACTTTTGTTCTAAAGTTATATTCACTTTGTAATCTCTTTAAATTTATAGTCCGACATTACATGACTAAGTTTTATTAAGAGGCCTTGTATAGAGGATTTAACTGATATTAAGAGAGATAGAGATTGGGCATTTTTCTACAAACTTTGAAAGAAGCGAATCTTCAAGGCTATTCAATGTAATTTTGAAGTCGTTCTGCTGTCTCGTTAAATCCGCCTTTAATTCCTCGAGATCCGGCCGTTCGGCTTTAACTACTTCTGCGAGAAGTTGGTCCTCTAAGCCGTCTCTAGTCACGGTGAAATTAATCAGAGTTGTCTGAGCTTGCATTTCGGGCTTGTAATGAGGGTTCGCCAGCTTCGTGTGCAGGAGCAAACGGAAGCTCGGATTGTACTCGACTTCTTTGTCGCCGATCTTCAAGGCGCGACCTTTTTTTATCAGATTACGGCCGAGCAGGGAGTCGAGCACAGGATCGACAGTTTCGCCGATATTCTCGACGAGAACGGTCGCACCCGCCGCTAATGATTGTTCAATCACATCCAAGTAACCTCGTTGGCCCAGTCGAATTACCCGTAAATTTTCTCCGTATTTCTGTTTTATCCATTTGATCCCTTGGAGCTGATAAAGCAATAAACATTTAACACTCGTATTTTTACGTACAAAATGTTTTCTAACAATATTATTTATATTCTTGAAATAAAAAAAGTAATTTTAATTGATAAAATACCTGCGGATCTATCATAAGAGGCCAGCGATCAGAATTAGTTAATATCGTTGCATTTTCTGTTGACATTCTGTCGTTCGGCAAACCTTCGTTATTCCATTTAGCTATTTGAGTGTCATCGGTCAGCAAAGTTAATGGATCAAGTCCATCAGTTATTGGTACTGCAGGTTCGATGCCAAGTAGGAACGGCAGCCATTGTTTGTTTAAAAGATCTAATCGAAACTGTTTGGTAAAACAACCTACGTACGAGATAAAAGCAGTAACTAACAAAACGTCGCCCGGTAACGTTGATGCTTGTTGCATTAGGCTAAAAATCAAAGAATTAGTTTAATAAATTAAATTTTTATAAGTCAAGATTTAATAAAAAAATATCGTACTTTGCGACGGAATCTGCCCATCGCACATTTTCAGAAGCTAAACCACCAACTAATCGATTAGCCAATGCTATTGTGGCATTTGTTGCATCAGCTTCTTGTTGGCATTTTAACTTTTCAGCTGTAGCTTGCTCAAAATCAGCAGTTAATTTTGCTAACTGTTCTTCTAATGACTGTCAGTGGAATAAATATTTATTATATATCAGATTAATATATTTAAAAAATTTTTTTCATTATAAATTGTACATAAATAATGACACTTACAGCAACTTTGCGTTTAATTACACCTAATTTGTCCTGTGCAGCAGCTAATTCAGCATTTGCTTGCGCTAATGCTTTACGTTTTGGTTCAACATCACAGAAAACTTCATAAAATTTAATAATATTAATGACCCATGCACAAAGACCAGCTGCCGCTGCAGACTTTGACCGAATAAACTCTGGCTCAAACTCAGAGTCTTTCAAATAGGGTTGAATAGCTTTGATAATTTCAGGATGGATATTTTCTTTATCATAATTAATTAAAGCATCTAAGAAACCATCAACTTTCGCCATCATTATCTAAAATAAATCGTTGGTACATGAATACAGTAATAATAATAAATTATAAATATATATTGTACAAGTATAGTATACTTTTGCTGCTTTCCAACTTCTATCTTTAGCAATTTTCCCGTTTGGTGCCAGGAGGACCATAACAGCAGAGGTTACATTTGTGACAGCACCTGGTGGAGATCCGAAAGATTTTAATTCTGTGAGATTGGCTTTGTTTAAAGTGTTCAAAGCTTCTTGTGCAGCCATTAGCGCAGGTTCAGCTTTCAGTAAATCAGCTTCACAATCTTTTTGTTTTTTTAAAACTTCTTCTGCAATAATTGCTACTTTGGATTCCTCCTCATCCGCTAATTTAAACAACAATAATAAAATTTAGTAATGAACCAATAGCTTCATTGATTTTTACTTGACATTTGTATATTACCTAAAGCTTTTTCTTTTTGTACTTTTTCAGTTTCTATTCCTACAATTGCTATAAGTGCATCCGCAGCTTCATTCTTTTGCTGTAATTCAATTTCTTGAACAGCTAATTTCTTTTTTAATTCGTCAACTTGAACCGCAGTCGATTTTAATTTATCCAAACCGTTCTCTAATCTTTCCACTCGGGCTTTTAACTGGAGTGATTTATTTTTTAGAAGTTTTACATATAAACTTATTTGCTCGAGGAAAGATTTGGGTGTAGTATAATTATAACGACGTTCACTTGCTAAATATTGTTTACTGGCAATATTTACAGTTGTGTGTGCATGAGCCATAAACTTTGCTACAGATTCGCTATTAAAATAAACATTTTGTTAATTGAAAACTTGATGACATTTTAAATAGTTTAAAATAATAAAATATATCAAATTAATAATTACAGATAACTTTCCGGCAATTCATCTAATTCTTGCAGGAAACGCTTTGAAACTGACATCAAAGCTTCTTGAGGCCACTCATGAAACCAGTTTATAGCTGTGCAATTAATTATGGCAGGGAACTTTCGTGATCTCACCCTTAATGTAGAACCCACAGGAGAAAAGCAAAGAACTACTCTTAGTTGCCGACGTACTCTGTCAATGAAAAATTTCCAACAATTTTCTCGAGTGTCTAAAATTCCGGCACCTTTGACTTCATTACGCACACCTGCAAAGAAAAATTATAAAGTGGATGAAACTGCAAAAATAAATTTATACGAAAAATATTTGTACACGTTTAATAACGAACCAGCAATAATATTTTCAACTTCATCTTCAGGAAATAGATCTGGAATTTCCCCAGAAGCTAACATATCATTAATCAAAACTAAAAATTGTTCATTTGGTACTTGTGCATCTGTCATTAAAAACATTATTCCTATGTTTTTGAGTCCTGATTTGCTATATAAAGAGGCAAGCTCTAGTTTGAGATCAGCTACACCGTAGCCTTTACGTAATTGAACTTGAAAAACTTCTAATGAACTTATAAAAGCTGCTAAACGTGAAAGACTTTGTTTTCCAGAACCTCCTACTCCTACAAGAAGTGCACTGCCACGCGGAGATTCTAGAATTCGATTTATTCTGCAAACATGCATCATTGCATCTTCAAAAAGTACAAGATTCATTGCTGAGACTAAGTCGTTGTAACTAAGAAGAGCTTCTGTTAATAAACGATGTAAACTAGCCCAATCTTGCACAGGCATATATTTTGGCTCTCCAACGCCACCTGGAAATTCATTTTTTTTTATAATAGTATTAACAGCAATAAAAGTTATTATTATGGAACAGTAATAGTTGATTATTGACCTGCAAAATGACAATAAATATTTGGTTTTTCAAAAATAGCACCTTCATCTATTTCTTCAACGTTCTTTTTTAGAATATCTATTTGAAGTTTAGTAAAACTTTCTATATCTTTTTCGTCGGTAAGTTTATCTCCATATACTCGTTGAGTTTCATGCATCCAAAGCCTGACAAAATCTGTTGGACATTGGAGGCAATCATTCCCACTAAAAAGAAGACCTTGAAAGCAGTTAGATAAATCCCGTAGATTAAAAATATAATGGAATTTCGTAGCAGTTGGAAGAAAAACTTGAGCACATCGATGATGCAGTTGCAAAGAAGCTTGCACTATGTTGTTGCAAAGATCCGAAACAGACACTGGAAACCTAATGGAATAAAAAAATATCTACGTGTAATACTTTTACATACAATTGAATTACAAAAATTTATAATATTGATTTACCTGTGTTCAATATTTGCTAAGTGTTGAGATAAAATAGAAGCATAAATAGTAGTAAGTGACTCTGAATTTGGAAAACTGACAGCAAATACAGCAAAATGTCTTTGAAGTCTTGGATTTATCGTGAAAGAACCTGCCGTCGGATTCATACAACTTACATATTGACAATTATGAATATCTTTAAGCGATAACTTTGTCCTATCGTACCAGTGATTATAATCTAAATGCTGTCTTATAAGAGTGTGAGGTTGAACAGTCCCGTAAGTGTCTACTTCAGGCATGTTCATATCATCTATAAAGTAAACCAAGGTTTTATTTCCCGGAGGGCCATAATTTCTTCCAGCTTTTTTCTCTAATGGCTTTTCTAGAATTTTTTGCAACATCTCTGATGTGGTATAAAAGTTAAATGGAACATTTGTAACCGCATAATTTTCTGAAAGCTGTAATAGTTTTTCAGCAACTAAAACAGTTTTTCCACATCCTGCAGGACCAACTAACATCACGGGATGTTTTTGTTCCATAAAAAGATCTAGAAAATAACGTATTCGAATAGACTCTGACGTATAAACTAATACAGCTTGCAAAGGTAAATCAGCATCAAGTTCAAACTTTGGTAAGCGCTGCGTCCAAGAAACAAAATTTTTTGTTTCTGGATCTATATAATAATCAAATACTGTCCCTTGAGCGGGAAATTTGATTTGTTTGAATTCATTAATCCACCATTTACTGAATTCAACTCGATAATCAAGTGTTTGATCTTGAAACATAGCAGAACCGAATGCCCAAACAGCAGCAAAAACGAAGTATAGTTCATAGTGATCTTTTGAAAAATCATTTGATGTTAGTTCTGTAGTCAATAGACAACTTAATAGATGACACAGCATTTCAACGTGAGCCATATCAGCAATTGGCGTAATTTTTTTAAACCTCGAACGTAAAGTTTCTAAACAAGTTGGAATATATTTGTCAAAAAGAATCACTAAATTTGATTTTTCAGACTGCGAGCTTCTGGTCTCGATCCAACTTGTAACATAAGGATTCCATCCTAAATCTTGAGGATTAATATATAAAATGCCTGCTCTAGATACTGTTGCTGGAGTTGCTGTACGTAAATTTGAAATTTCAAAAAGTAATCTCATAGAGGGAGTTAAGGCTATTCTTTCGTTGCTTGCTAACGTTAAAACTTTATTATCGTCCATTACAGTATTTAAGGATTCAATCCACATAGGATCAATGTCACCATCTAAAATAATCCATTTTGGATTTTCTCCACCAAGGTTAGCTTGTTCTCTCATAATTACTGAAAATAAGCCATCTTTCCATTCACGAGTTGCTGGATTTATTATACCAAAGAGTTCATCATTAGTTACAGCTTTAGGATTAAGATCATTAAAAATTGGTTTCCGTTTTATATTTTGATATGTTCTAAAAAGTGTTTTCCAAACTTGTGTTTTGCCTGAGCCAGCAATACCAACAATAAAAACAGAATGACGCACTTCAAGTAATTCTTCAAGTTGAACAACTTTCAGGATAAAACCGTCTTCTGGTTGAAGTGAGAGATCAGTAGCTGCTGTTTTCACCGTTTTTTCAAACTCAACATCTCTTTTCCGAGGAACATCAAGGGCCGGGAATAGATCGGCGATCAAACCCATGAATACTGGCAGATCATCGGATACTACTTTCGGTATATTAAAATCACGCAAAGCTCTCATAAGAACTTCTTCTTCTGGTCTACCAGGGTCACCACGTTTTAAACTTCCAGCAACTACCAATACAGACTTTATAGCTCTTAATCCCCAATCATAATGATCTTGTTTAGATAGCAATTCTTTACATAGTGTGTACAGCGTAATAAATTTTCGTGCAAGAATACGAGCTTCTTGGAATCCTTCTGCTACCAACATAATCTCGCAAATTAATTCAAAATCAGGAACAACCATAGCACAAGGTCTAAACAAAGCTTTTAAATTCTCTGGAAGTTCAGTTCTGCCAGCGTAACCAGGATTCATCGTAATAAAAATACCAACCGATGGTACCAATGCAATCATTTCACCCATAAAATTAAAAATATCTTTTTTGTCCTTTATAGCATCTTGAACAGATTTAACTTGTACTGCAACTACAGAGAGTACTTCAACCGAGATTCTGTTAAATTCATCAAAACAACCCCATGCTCCAGTTTGCGCAAGACCTTTGTAAATATTACCACAAGATTTATAATCCATCTGTTCAGAACAATTAAATACGTAAACCATGATGCCTAGAGCACGTCCAAGATCTTTAGTTGTTTCAGTCTTCCCTGTTCCCGCAGGACCAGCAGGGCCGCCACCCATTACAAGATGAAGAGATTGGGTTAAAGTTATGTAGCACCTATCCGTTAATGGTGTGATAACTAATCTAAAAGTTAAAAAATAATTAAATTAAAAATTAAATAATATTTGATATATTTAAATAGTAAGAATTTTTATGGGCTTTATTTTACCTAGGTGTATTGCCTAAATATTCGTAAGAGTACGTAAACTGAGCATCACAAATATTTGCAAAACAATGCTTCTCTTTTTCACCCCATCTATGTCTTAATTGACTTTGCCATTGAAAAGCTTGGGCAGTTTCTACCTTTGCTTGAACGAGTTTGGCTACAACATCTCTCGAATGTACATCAATAGTGCATATTGTCATAATTTTTTGACGATCTTGCTTACTAAGTTCCCCAAGTAGCAAAGAAATCAATGTACTCAATTGGGAAATTTGTTTTTTCAAATAATCTTTCAAGGCATTATCATAACCTTCCTCTAGTCTTGCAAATGCAAGATTAACTTCAGTGGTCCACCAAATTTGCGTACCGCACAAAGATACTTGTGCTGGATAATCAAATAACCATTGTTCTCGTGGTTTCTCTTCATATGCAACAACAGCGTCACTAAAATAATGTCGGATCGAAACGCGCATGGCGCTTTGTAATCTATTAAGCCAGACTTCTACAGCTCCTTCACAAATCATTTCACAATTTACAAATTCAACATATTCGCCGTCTTTTGCGTACATACCTAAAATAAAACAATATTTTATGTGTGTCTACAAAAGTTTTTTTTTTAATTCTTACCTGATATTCGTTCAGGTTTTACATCCTTATGTTTTTCATCAAATTTTAATCTGGCCATTGAATCAAATAATTTAATTAAATGTTTAGCTACTACTTCTGGTTGGTTACCGTTCGAAAGTATATCCAATAAATCACTCGATGATACAAAATAAAATCTTGGGAATGCTAATCGTTTCGTTTCTAAATATTCTGCCAGAGCTTTTTCACATAAGACCAGTTCTTTTTGTAAAATATCTAGTGTACTTACTAGACCATCTTTATTTGTTGCTTCTACAACATTTGGCGTCTTTGCCATCTCATGAGTCATTCCTTTGAACTGGCGATCGATACGATCAAATCGCTCAGCATCTACTGGTAATTGCTTTCTTATATCTTCGGACGACATGAAAATACTTTCAAGATGCATCCAAGTCCGTTGTACTTCAAACCATAAAGTGGTTACTTGGTCGGCAATACTTAATTTCTTTTGCCAGCATGACACTTCTTCTAAAAAGTGTGCTATAAATTTTGAAGTAATCAAATTTTGCAATTGAACCTGAGTAAATAATTTTTTCAATTAACTTTTCATGTGTGCTTTGCTCTACAAAAATGAAAAGAAAAACAAAAATAACCTGATTCTCTTCTAATGTTTCTATTAACTCCTCACTTGCTCTTAGCAGTACTGCACCTGTCCGTGGATGCTCCTCTTTTTCGAATTCCATGCCGGACCACGTGACATTTAATTCACGAAGGTATTTTTCCATTGACATTTCCTTGACAGCTTTGTCTACTATATTCTTTACTTCCTCTTCGCAATCATGTAAATTTAGTTCTAACAAATCGGCCAAAGTAGTGGAATCATCCATTACGAAGCGAACCTATTTATTGTACGAATTTCTCTAGTATTTTGAATTGTATCGTTTGAAAGATAAAATACAAAAGTGAACTATACAAAGACAAAGTGCATCAAGATATTATTCATTTACGGTTGTAACAATCTATAATGATGATGAGGATGAAATGGTAATGAAAATGAAATTCTACTATGCTTTTAACAATAATCTTTATTTGCATATTACCTCGTTGCATTACATGTGTTGCGAAATACAATGTTGTCATGAAAGATTTATGGAATATAAAAAGTGCCAAAATATAAATTGTTAAAAAATTGAACAATATCTGTTCTACTAACATGCTTTTACGATATTTCATTATACAAAGCTATTTTATATACGAAAAAACTTACGGTTACAAAAAATTATAATAGCATCAAAATGAGTGCACGTGTATAAATGTTCACTAAAAAGCATATGAATAATTTGCAAATTATATATATTTGATAAATGAATGGTATAAATTAGTCCTAAATATGTAAGTAACGTAAATATTTGAAAATAGCTTTTGCATAGTATGTGGGATTAAAAGAAAGGCTTAAAAATATTAGATGGTAAAGTGTTGCTAAGAGATTTTATATTCCCCTAACTATAAAGCTATGTTAAATTCCTAATTTGATAATAATAATAATAATAGGATAAATAATTTCTCTAAAAAAGTTATAAAAATCTAATAATATGTAATTTTATACTAGTTGAAATTTGTAAATTAAGTGCTTTTTATTTACAGTGGACTTACGGTCATTTCTGGAGTCATGTTCCCCAATTTCTGTAACATTGACAGCGTATATACAGCAAGTGCTACTAGCTCTAATATGTACAAAATTAAAAAACCGTCTACCCAACGAATTACAAACCCCCTATGTACAGAATGACAAACATTGCTTACAATAGTTTATCCCTTTACAATTTTTCAAATAAAAATAATCTTAGATATAAGCATAAATGTCATCAGTTAATTATTATTTACAAAAGTCTTCTCGTCATTGACAATTTTGAAGGTACCTTCGTGCTTTTCATCAATTGCAGCCAATGTCGCTCGCGTATGGCAGGATTTTGAAGTTCAGCTACAGCTCGCAGAGAAGTAAGCATATTTTTGACAGTCCCCTCGAGAGATACGTAAGTATTCCAAGATCGCATCTCTTTGTCGAGCCCTGTTAAATTTAATAGGTATTTCCGATTCATACGTTACTGAATAATCTCAAAATAAAAAAAAAATTATTAAATAAAAATTTTACCCCTTATTTCTTTGGCAAACTTTTTACACTCTATATCCATATTTTCAACGTCAATTTTTCGCCAAGGCGTTGTTTTCCATCCCTCTATACTACTCCTCACAATATTTACATAATCCCATAATTGTTTTAACATTTTCAATTCTTTTCTACACTGCTTAAGCTGCTTAAATTCCGGAACAAGTACTTCGAACAGTGATGCGGATTCTTGTATGTCATTCATTTGTCGTTCTAGCATTGCAATTTCTTTATGGGCTTCGTCTAATTGACTGTATGGATTTTTACAATCAAATTTGAAAAATTCGTAACGCCGAAATGCTTCTCGGTATTGAACTATTGTTGTGTCAAATGCCGATATACGCCCTCGTATTCTCGATACTTCGCCTAAAATTTTATATTCAAATAACGTATTTTCTGCTAATAAAAAACTAAATCTCAAAATTCACTATATAATTAATATAACGTTACCTGCTTGAAGCGGGGCGACCTGCTGTTTCACCGTCATAGCGAGTTTTTTCGTGTTCGCCCACTGATCAGGAAGCTCCTGCAGAAGAACGTTCACCTCCTCCGGAATGTCTTGGTCGTAAAATTTTAAGAGTTCGATAGTTTCTTGTAACGGTTGGAACATATCATCCGTAATTGGTTGTCTTTCTTTGACTTGCATCAAAAAGCCCATCACGCTAACGAGGCCTACATAATCACCCGGCTGCACTTGTTGGAGCAAGCCCTCATCGGCCAGTCTGAAAAATTTGTGGCATGTTTTTTATATTCCCTCTTTACAATAAATAATTGAATAAAATTAAATAAGGTTTTTGGGAAAATAACATGAGTATACCGTATAAACGTGCCGAGATCAGAGAGACTAGTCGTCACCCTTTCAACCAAATGTTTTTTGAACATACTCGACCATTTGCATATTGTGTTCAAAAGCGATTGCCGGAATGGCCTTAGATCCACTCTAAACCAGATGCAAAATATCTTTGAAGGGCTCATTTCCTCCACCTCGTTATACAAGCTTTCGTAAAGATCGATCTGCTCGCGGAATTGTTCCATTTTCGGGGGACATTTTTTCGGCGACTTTGGATCCTGCGCAGCTATCATATCCACCTCCTCCACATTTAACTGTCTGCTAAATTCTAAAAATTGCTGCATGACAACTTCTCTGTCTTCCAACCAGAGGTAAGCATAACCTACAATGCATAACCAAACGAATCAGTATACCATAACAAATGTGTATCTCAATTAAGATTGAAACAACATCTCACCCTCAAATATCCCGCAAAAATCGGTGGCCTCCTCAACAGCCTTCGTCACACCTGACAGTATCTCATTCTTCATAGCGCATATATCCTCATCCTTCTCGAGCTCTTCCGCATAGCCCTCACAATCAGCCTTGAGCCTGGGCACGAGCTTCGCCATACCAATAACGTCGTTCAGCAACCCAGCCACCAGCTGATCAAGTCCGTTAGGATCGTCAGGTTCGAGGGACGGCACGTAATAAAGATCCGGTTCTCGTAGCTCCAGGCGCGCCTCGAGCAGCGGCTCGTTTGGACTGGTCGCGTCCATGTTCTCGGACAGGTAACTCAGCGAACAGCCGACCGCCTTACGCAGCGACTCCAGTATGATCTTGTCAGCGTAGGTGACGTACGCCTGCCACACATCACTCGCCTCGTCCGCTATCTCGAAGAGCTTCTTGTTCTCCGCGAGCAGTTGCTCGATCTGCTCGGCCCCCTTTTCTATGTCCCCGTAGCGCTTGGCTACGCGCTCGCCTCGCTCCTCCAGCGACAGTAAAGTGTCTTTACGACGGTCCTTGCGCTCGATGAGCGGCATCCGCGTCCAGGGCTCGATGATGCTGCGTATCCTCTCCACATTCGCTTGCGTTACTTTGACGCGCTTGTAGAGGTCCTCCACCAGGCTGCCCAGCTCCGTCATGTAGTCGAGCAGGCACTCCGAGTCCCATTTAAGCTCGTTTTGGCCACGCTGGATGAGAGAATCGATGCGCGCGATGTCCAGCTCAATCAGATTGAATTCGACTTTGCGACAGGTGCGCCGAATCTCGTTGTAAAAGTTTACGGTGCCCGTCAGCAGAGTACGGAATTGCCGAAACGTCTCCGATACCTCAGCTACCTGCGAACAGCACGTGCATATCAAAAGCTCGTCCTTTTGTATTTAGTAGCTTTATTAAAATGCGAACGAGCAGCGTACCTCGAGAGCTTCCTTTGGTATATCCTCGTAATCCATTTGCTTCAGGTAATTCACCTCTTTCAGCACAGCGAAGAGCTCGGGATCGAAATTCAATATCAGCATGGACACCTGGTCCCTCTTAATGAGGGACTTATTCAAGCCGATCTTCACCAGCTCGGGCACACTTTTCGCCCACTCGAGGAAAAGCAGCCTCTGCTTCTCGTTGAGCGTTTCCAGCAGTTTCTCGTGCCTCGCCAAAATGCCCTTGGCCTCCTCGCTCTCCACGATTCTGCAATGCCAAAAATCAAGCGTCATTGTTTCGATCCTTCTCTCTTTTTTTCCTGTCTGCAGCGTAACGCGACTCACGGATGCTGGAGGGACTTGAAAGCGTGCACCGGCAGATCGATCCGCTGCTTCAGCATGCTCGTAAATTGCAGGGCGCCGGCGAGGGGGGGCAGCTCGCCCATGGCGCCGCGCGGCCCGCGATTGAACAGCGCCTCGACCACCGTCAGCTCGTGGCTCAGCAGCTCGAGGATGCGCGAGTAGCGGTTTGTGAATTGCTGCCGGATCACCGGACGCTCCAACACGCTGCCTGCTATGTTGATCAACTGCCGCGTAGCCCCGCAGGGATTAACAGAGACAGAGAGAGGTTTCGGTCATTTGGGGATTTATCGTGCGTGGTAGGAGTATAGTGCTTTATTTTTTAGTGAAAGTAGAACTTGAAACGAACAAAGGTGGAGAATTCAGGGGCCAGAATGAGAAAGGGCGTGTAAATTTTTTCCCGGCGTAAGTATTTTATTTTATTGAAATAAAATGGGCAAAGCTCTTTAGAAAATACAAAAAAGTATACAAGATATTGTCCAGCTCGCTGATTTTTGTAATTTGTCAAATCCTAAATGTAATGGTTGATTAATGTAGATAACTTTATTGCGCATCTTTTTCACATTTAAACCAAATGTCCATTTTTTACTTACGCGGCGAAAAAATTTTACACCCCTTTTCTCTTTCCGGTCCCTCAATTATGGTACCAAAGTTGAGCTAATCTAAAATAACTGTTTTGTATTTTTTTTCATACCTTAAAGGTGCTTTCCAAGTTGCCGCAATCGTCGAATCCCTGACAGAGGATGGCAGCGAGCTTGCTGTCGAGGTCGACGATGGCCTCACCGAATTTCTCGCAGTCCTGCACGAACGACTCGTCGTCCGGCTCGAGGACGTCGCTAGCGCGAGTGGAAAAAGCCTGGAAAAGCGACTGGAATTCCTTGTAAACGGCAACGATGCGCGAGCTCAGCGACCTGCCCATGATGCCGCCGACTTCGATTTTTTCCAGTTTCGAGAACTCGAGTACAGTGTCGAAGAGCCATTCAATGTCCGATAGACGCTTCAGGAAAGCGTTGAGGCGACCGAAGACAGCGCTAGGATTGAAGGTCCACGGTGGCGCGTCCTTTCTCAAGGCTGGCATGTTTTTTTGAAGCTCGAATTGTCGCTTGAACTCTTCCAGCACGTCTAAGCGTAGGAATATTAGTAGTATTAAAGAATAATATTTGAAAAATTATGAAATAAAATTTCTGAAAATTAATTCTAGCAAAGATGGCTGCAATTTTTGAATAACATTCTACTTTTGTATTCAGACACGCAGGAAAAAAGATTAAAAAACCGCTTACCCTTTGATATCTGCACGCGCTGCAGCGCCTCGTCCACGTCGCTCTGGAATATGAGAGTGGGATCGAGGAATCTCCGCGCCTCCTGTATGAGGAGATTGCAAATTTGCCGCAGCATTATGATGAGCTTAGAGGAGCTCTGGTAGTAGCGGGAGTTGGCCCAGACGAGGCCGACCGAGTGCACGAGTGTGGCCATCACGGGCTTAGCCTCCGCGAAGTCAACCTCCTCCACCGCCTTGAAGCATTTCCCGAGGGGCGTGAGGTACAGTGATATCTCCTTGGCCTCCGCTAACGCTGAGACCACGTTGGCAAACAGCGTGCGGAAGCACGGATAATACGCGCTGTCGGTCTTCTCCAGGATCACCGCCATCTTTCGTACCCTGTCTTCGCGCAGCTGATCGAATATGTATCTAAGGGTGGTGGAGAAGTTTTTGTTACGATTTTATTCTTTTCGGATGGGTTTGTAGTAAGCTGTATGACAGTTGTCTTATAAATTAGGTACTTTTATAAAAAGACTAATGTAAGTGCACAGCTATTGTTTAGAGATTGTCAAAGTATTAAGAAAAAAAGAAATATTAATAGGTAAAGTGTTGAAAAAGTTGAGAAAAATAAAGATCAAGTTTGCTAAAATAAGTAGAAGAATAGTTAGTAGTAGAAATCGGTTTTAAAATTTTACTAAAATTTTCTTCACCTAACACCTTGTTTTCCAACCCTTTATATTAGATCTAATTTTCTAAATTATAATTTTAACTTGGTTCATCTGAAGCTCCCTTACATATAAATTCTATAAAATATTTATTCCCAAACATGTTCATCATGCTCAATAGAAAAATTCATTTAACTTTAAAAATCAATCGGATAAAGTATCAAACGACAGGTTCAACGCAAACAGCCGCAATCAGCGCGCAATCAATTAAACCGCACCGAACGGCGACCGACATACTAATGAAAGCCACACCGCACGCGTATGCATGCATGCTATATAAACGGCCTTAACAGACCTCAAATTAGCGAGCCTCGTCGACCAGTACTCGAGCTCAGCGTAGGGCGTGGGGTTCTGTCCGTTATCGAAGGCCGCGCTGGACTCGTGCGTGACGACGTCGTTGACGAGGTACGCCCACTTGATGACGACGCCCTCGATCGCGCTCTTGAGATAGAGATCGACGGCCTGCGGCCCTTCCACCGACACGAGCCGCTCGACTTCCGCGACTTTCTCGAGGCCCGCCGGCATCGGCAGCACCGTCCTACCGTTCACCTGGCCCTTGACCTACATCCCCCGTTTCCTTCATTTAATTATGTACTGCACCATATACATATACCACCGTGAAATAATGCGTTATATTATGTATGTACCTGATAAAGGGTACCGCGGAGGGAATGCACGTGCCGCGATATATCCTGCACGGCGACGGCAGGGAGCTCACGGTGGTTCTCCGGCTTGCAGAGCAACGGGGCGAAGATGTTGTCGACGATGGTAGCCAACTCGTCGACGACTCGGTGCGAGAGGTCGCCGGTTATGAGCATCGCCGCGCACGGCTCCTTCTCCTTCGGCACAGCCAGCACGCGCATCTTTATCGCGTACACGCCTGTGTGCAAGGGTGAGAGAATTTTGTTGAATTAATTACACACGCGGAAAGATCGTGCGTGTTGATGGACGCGGGCGGAAGTGTGAAATACACGCTTGGCGCGATTTCTTTTAATTATTTTATTCGTTACGGTGGCTTGGGTAAGTAGGTTTTTTCTTTTTGCAGATCGAGTGAAATGCATTGTGCATCCGATAAGCGGTTATTTTTATTTTACTCGCATATAATAATTATTCTTATTTTGTTTGTGGATGCGTGAAGTTTTGGAATTATACCTGTTTTCTTGTAGAATAAGAGGAAAAATTGGTTGTTATTTAGTACAGTTCTTAAGACATTATAATTTTATATCGTTGGCAATCAATTAAACCAAAAAGGTGAACAAATTATTTGAATTCAGGAATATTTTAAATAGGTATTATATAAGCGTAGGAAGTAGAAAATGTATTTAGAAAATGATTGATTTTTTTGCTATACCATTCGTGTCTCACTGTATCCGAGATGCACCTATCTAATGCATGTCTTCGGACTTTACAATTGCACAGTACGCAAAATTAGCAAATAAACGAACAAAGTATACCTTTCGTCCTCTGACATGGTATTGGAAAGCCACACGAAGGTACAAGTTGCGCGTTCGGCGTGAGGACGACGAAAAGTGCCGCGGGTAATGGATTGTCCAAGAAATCGAGAACAGCGTTCCGATGATCCTCGGTCAACAGTAATCTTCCCCATTTTTCCGGCTTCAGCTTCAGCGATTTCTGAACTATCAAGCCGATGTGCTCCAATCGGTAGTCGCCTGACGATTCCATATCGGCCGCTTCTCCTGTATAATTAAATATAAGGTTGGATTAGACTATCTACAAAGTAGCGGTTAGCTATCTCAGGTAACGAGTAATAAAAATCACTGACAATGTTGTCTTCCTTTAAAATCAAGTACGCAAGCATTACCTATATATATATCAAACCGAAACGAAAAAAAAGAAAGAAAAAAAAATAGACTAAGCACGCTCCATCGACAGCACTGGATTAACCTTCTTTCCCCCCGACAATACCAAACGCAAAGAATCGTTAAAAATGCAGCAGCCGCAGCGGTAGCCACGGCATTATATACTTGGCCCTCCGGCTAAAATAATAACTGCGGAGTCAGAGAGCCCGCGGAGCTGACTAAAAGGCCTCGCGGCGCACAGCAGAACGAACGTCAGTCGGCCTATCGCAGTATGTCTTTCTCTTTCTCTCAACTGTCGAGGAAAATTGCCTCCGTGCGCGCGCCCCTGGCTGTGTATTGTCACGACAGAGACACACGGAATATATTCGCCCACGGAACGTGTGCCAAGCGCGGCAGACTGCAGGCACGCGATCGGGCTAGAGCTACTTGCACCATACCGCACAGCGGAGGGCGGCATTCAGTTACCTTTCGATCCTCCTGCCATCGCGTAATCTTGCGGCCTCGCGGATGACTCGTTTTAGCCGCGCAGCTGACGAGATCTGTTATGTGTTTGCATTGGACGTCGATTTTGGCTTTTTCAAGGTGAAAGGTATGGTGGTCTTGAAGAAATCGAAGAGCCCGCAGGAATTTACATGGTAATTGATATGGCTTTGTTGCGAGGTTGGGAGAATATTAACGAGATTGTATATATTGCGGTGGGCGAGCTGTTCTTTTTAGTCGGCATTAACTTAGTAAGGGCTCAGAGTTTTGGAGAGTGGCTTAGTTAGAAGTCCGTTTCCTAGAACTTGTGCTTTTATAGTATTGTAGATATCAACTGTGCTTGCATGCGAAAAGTTAGAAACGAGTAAAACAGTATATATATGATTGATGTTTTTAAAGTGATTCGGTAAGTTCATATTCAACCATTTAGTTTTCTCTTTATATATTATACATTTGTCTAGAAGCTTATTCAGTAGAAGCAATGCCTATGCTATAGTAGTAGATTTAAAAATTAGTTCATCACTATATTATGATGAATTGTACAGATTATCCACAGTTAGAGGGTTCTTCGCGAATCCACGTAATTCTTAGAATGTTGTTCATTTTTGGTATAACTGTGCACAGAACCGACCGATTTTAACGATTTTTATTTTAAATTACAGCTCTTCTACTTTAATTTCTCTATTTTTCAGTTTCGTTTTTTTCTCTTCTATTTTCTAAACTAAAGAACGAGAAAAATGTTTTACAAAAGCATGCCTCCAATTTTTATTTTTCAAACCCTCTAACTGTGGGTAATCTGTAAAATTCCTCATAGGTATATCTTTACACGAAAACAGCCCCGAAATCTCAACCACCATTACACGCGCGCCCTCAAAATCGCCCCTGTTTACCGCCCCACCGCAATTTATTATTTCAATTATTTACATGCCTGTAATACAAATCACGTTTATCTCCAGTATCCCACATATACATATATATACTCTAAATGCGCGCGGCGCTTATACACCTCGAGGGCGGCGAGATGCCAAATGCACGCCAGGGCCAAATAGCCCTATAGCGCAGACATTTTATGGGTTTAATTTAGAAACGCACACCCGGGGACTCGCGCTCACGGAGAATCACAAAGAGAGAGGGACAACTATCTGAATATTCCAGAAATCCGAGAGACACTTAGCGCGGTGCGCAAGCTCGCTATCATTTCCGAAAGTTTATTCCAGCTGAATAGTTGCGCGCGGCTGCGTAAAATTTGCCGTTTGCGGTTATATACCAAAGTGTGTACTACGTACTATACGTGCCCCCGCAAATGTGCCGTTCTCGCGGGCATCGGAAAAGTTTATCTGCTGAATGCGTAAGTGAGAACTGCTGCTCCGTGGGACTTTAATTTGGATATGGCGCGTCGTTGGTGGGTTAGCTATATGGCTGCACGACGAGTGCGTATTTGGCAATGGCTGTTGGGAAAGTTTTGTATACGTGGAAATTGTTGATGCAGTTTTGAAATTTTCGAGCGGACTTTCTCAATCCAATAAAAAATTAAATCCATTTGCTTCTAAAGCCATGTTTTTTATATCTTACCTTATTTTATAATAGTTCAAGCGTTAACACAGCCTCCTTATAATTCTTCGGAACACTCTTTTTTTCCACCACTAATATCAATAACCGCGCCAAATGTCATTAATACCTCATACTACTTATACCATTCGTTCGAATCACGTTTATATCCACGACGACGCACTTACGCGACTTCAATAATCGATAAGCGCAGACTCTTATACCGCTCTATATCCTCTCGTACACGTCGCAATTAATATTTCACAGACGCGCGGCTTTTTGATTAACGATTTCGGCTGTCGCGCGTCCTGGAAAGACAGCGTAATTCACGGCCGGCACGGGGCGCGGCTAATAAAGTTAATCCCGGCGTGCGCGCTGCTACGTCCGCAGAAATTCCCGAGCCCTCCGGGAATATTGACTCGGCAGCGGGGAAGATTATCGTTGCCACGAGAATGACGGCGCCGAGGCTCTTGGGTATCGGAAAAAATGCAATAACTGCGGCACAGAGAGAGAGATGGGCGCGAGATTTGATTTTGCCGCTGTACATCGGGGGACCGAGCTTGTAATGATGGTGGTGGATGGATTCTTTGTGTTTTCAAGGTTGCAATAAATGTTATCATTTGCTTCGTAAATATAAATATTTGAATAAAAAATTTTTTTTCCTTCGTCATTCAAACGGTATTAATTAATTTTTACTACTCTCGTAATGTCTGTGTATAATTAACGTAGATGCGCAGACATATATATGTACGCTTGAAACGCATGAAATTTACATTCGCGTTTCATTACGACTCGAAGCTTAATTTCCGCTCGTACAAGCGCGCGTGCGCGACGCTTCTGGCACGGAAATCCCTCTCGCGTCGCGCCTTAACGAGATGTATTAAAAACGCAATTTTGAAATTTCGCTCGATAGCCGTGCGTGTCTGCGCGCCGCGTACAACTTCCTCGTATAGTTTTACGGCTTGCAGTGGTACAGGGATATATAGAAGACGGCAACTCCCGCCGCTCTGCTGGAAGACAAAGTTAATCCTCCTCGGAATATTTCATTCTTTCGCCGACGGCGCGAGTGGGATGTCTGGGAAATATTCCGTGAGCAGGGAAAGCTCTCTCTCTCTCTCTCCCTCTCTTCATTTTACTTCATATATCCCGTCCACGCCCCTGTACCCGAAAGCTCTCAACAGGTTAGCCCGTACTCTCTCGCGTACTTTTTTATTTTTTATTCCGCACGCGCATTGCTTTCAATTTCAACTCCTCTTTCTCATTGTGCGCGCACACACACGTCGTCGAGAGGAGAGAGTACTATACCTATATACTACATGCGAAAAGTTTGTATGGAACTCGCTGCTCTTTTCATTCGGCTGAGCGCGTGGAGTATGCTCTTTTCAGAAATGTATTTGGTCGACTGGAGAGGAGAAGAAAAAAAACGATTCTGCGTGTTTATTGTATGTGTATAATATAGTTGTACGGGAAAGCCGCGCGCGATGATAATTCGCTGGGCTAACAAGGTAAAGCCGTTCGTTCGTTTGTTTATGGCTTGTTATATTATACCGCTGACTGCTGCCCCTGCTATACGGAGCTTTGGAATGCTAGTTATGGCATTTTGGAATAATCGGTAATGGAGAGACGTGACGCCACCGCGGGAATGGATTCCGTTGTATAAACTGCGGCTGGGCGCCGCGGATGTATAATTTAGCCGGATAATCGATAGGGAGTAAAATGCTACCTGCATTGTCTGTGGTGGCATTCGATGTTTTTCTTATTTTTAACTCGAGCGCGTATTATAGTCTTATACACGGGCTGTGTTATTTTGAAGACGCTAATTGTTATACAGGTTCATCGCATATGTTGGAAGGAATAAAATTTACTTAATGAAAATTGATGCTTTATATGTAGATACAAAACACTAATAATCTATAATTCATAGTCAAAGCAAATTCCTCGTTATTCTCTGGATTTACGAGGGCAAACTATACTACCAACTTATATACCATAAGAATCATTAATGCTTTAATCGCCGTCTTATAACCCCAAACCCATCTTATACGCGACCCCTCATTAAACGGCTACAGTGGACGGCGACCCTCCGAAATTATTAGCCAACTATGCTCCCTACATATATCCCTCGTGCAGCATACCACCACTAGAACTTCAATACCCCACAGCGCATCATTCCAACGCAACTTCGGCTACTCAACAATATTACACGATACATAATCAGCCCCCTCTGTATGATCCAATCGCTTATACATATTATTGTCCTCGACCGACCTGTCGGTACCCTGAGTATGCTGTTCATCTCGTCGGGGTTAGGCTCGTCCTCGTCGAGGGAGCCGCCCCGCGAGTCCATCATCGATCTAAGCAGCTTCTGGAATTCCTCGAGCTTGTCGCTGTCCCCCGTCCGAGGTACCAGCGACGCCGGCAACGGTGCCTTAGCGACAGCCTCGCCACTGCTTGTGCCGCCGCTGTTGCCCGCCGTGTCGACGCTGCTGCTCTCGGAATCCGACATTCTGTTGGTCGCCCGAGGGGGAAGTTGTAGTAGTCGTGGAGGCGCCGGTGCGGGCGGCGGAGCCAGGTGGTTCTGCCGCCGGTTGATTTTCGGCCCGGTGTCGAAATGGTACCTGCGGAAGAAGAGAGCTGTAATAGGGGTGCATGCTGAGAGAGAATGTTATGTATATTTGATGTTCGCAGATTGATATTTTTTTAGGATTCAGTGACTTGTGTATCTTAATATTATATATACTTTATTGCATCCTAAACATGCAGTATACATTTAGTAAGAAATTATTGTTCTCTTGTTAGATGATATTCGATGAGGGTGTTTTTCTTGAATAACTCTTAATTATGTAGATTTATATTGACTTACATTACTACGTAACGTTATCTACTCTATATCCAATTTGAAAAGAAGGCAAAAAACAAAAACTGATCCCCCTCCAGGAGTTCTTGGGGCGACATTGCAGAAACTGAGTAAGAAGTATCCCAAACCCAATAACACATAACAAAATCAAACTCCACACACAACACATCCATCAGCCCCTCTCCAACTTAATTTCATCCTCTAAAAAACTTGCCAACTACCCCACTACGCGCAATAAAAAAATATGCTAATCCAAATACGCTTCTCTCTGCTCATTCCCCGACGCCAGCAGCCATAACATGATCCCCCCCGCGCGGAAACAAAGAAAGCAGCACACTGTCGAACTTTCCCGCTCGAAATTGAGCCATCTGCATTCATGTCCCCGTGCTTTACGGCCGCGACAGTCGTCGCTTAGTGCCTCGATATCCGAATATTATCCGACATGCGTCCCCGGTCTCCTCTCCCATTCGATTTCACTCTTCAGTATCCTCTCTCTCTCTCAGTCTCGCTGCGTCGTGCGAAAAGCGCCGCGGGAAAGGAGCTGACGCCGCGCCCTTTCGCTTTTGTTTCCTAGACACAGACGGCGCGCAAGCCCCCAGGGGCACCGCAGAGAAAAAGGGAGAGAGAGAGCTTTCCATTTTCGCGACGCGACACACGATGCTCCCGGCACTATCAGGTGCGCGCGGGCGCGCGTGGTAAAGAGAAGAAAGCAGATGTGTATAACTCTTTTTCGAGGGACAAAGAGTGAAATCCCGCCTGTTGTATTTTGTGGTTTTCGCGGCCTTTTCTGGATGTTCTTGAAAAGTGAGTGGATAGCTAGATTCTTTGTTCGAAAGAACGTGTAACTTTATTTGAAATTCAAACCTTTTTGGGCAGGTAATCTAATAAAGAAATTACAGAATCACGAAATAAATAAGAAAATTTTTTATTTCTAAGTATAATACTTATTCGTGTAGTGTAATATTAAAAGAATCATATTACTTTTCCAAATAAGCAAAGAAAGCTCCGGCGTTCTCCCATTTTCTCGGCAAAATGAGATTTTTGTTTACGAAGAACTATTATTACGAGGGCTGCCCGCGCGCTCTATCTCTATGCGTATAATAAAGCGCAATAAGTCAAGCGTGATTTATTCGATTTATCTCGAGAGACGTGCACCGAGCACACGATTCTCTTTTATTTCCATCTCCCTTTCATATAATGTCAAAAGATCATGAGATGCTAAAGCGCGATGCGTTCGGAAGTCGCGCGCTACTCCACCGCGTTAGCGTTCCTAGCAACGGTTGCCTTGAAAACGCTGTATAAGGGCGTTATCGAATTTCTCTCCGTGCTGACGAGGAAAAAAGGGAAAATTATATTCAGAGGTTAAATTAAAGTACCAACTCTTCTTTAATTTAACCCGAGATTAAATTTTCAAAACGCGCACCCATTCAAATGTTATTCATATCCCAATGTTCTCCATTATGCGAGTGCCCAACGGCGAGCTAATTAATTATGATAACAAATTTTACAATGACCACTATATAACCGAAAACCTATAATGAAATCGAAAATTCTCAGCGTATAACGCCCTCAAGGCACACTCGAGCATCTCTCATCCACCCCCGTCTCGACATCCGAGGCGCGCGAGTTATTTAACAACCGTAACGGCAATATACCTAGATATCCCCACAAACTTGACGTCCTTCCAGGGTGATCGAGCCATGGTTGCGCAGGTATGCCAATCCGCATCCTTTCCTCGAGGCGGCTACAGGGACGCCGAGAAATCCGCTTCCTCCTCGGCCGGAGAATCCACGAAGAATTCCCGCAGCTCCGTTGGCGCGCCTCCGCCGCCGCCGCCGCCGACGCTGTTTACGTCCCATAAAGCACGAGAGCGATTCCACGCGCAGGGGCAATTTATGGATATCGGGCTGTCGAGCCCCTTGAAACGGAGAGCGAGAGAGAGAGAGGCAAAGACAAAGGTTTAGAAGGGAGAAAGAGAGAGGGGTGATTTTTTAGCGGAACGATAACACGACACTGTGCGTGCACTGCTGCTATAGGTGTAAGTATATAGGACGCGTGAGCTCAGGTGGTTATAGTGTGTGCTTGGTAGCGAGGTGGATGATGATTCGCGCCCACGTGGTGTTGGCGCGGTTTACGAATTCGGAAGGTGCACGTGGAGAAAATTAGTTGTAGTTTTAGTGCATTATAAAGTTTCTTCGTTTGTTGTTTTAGTAGTGCTTGCGAACTTGGAAGTTTACGTACGGAGTGTGAAAAAAGTGCTTTATGCAAAGGATTATATACTAGACCACGGTATTCCGATGTATTTTCCTCACTCTAAAAATTTTGATATCTTTGTAACAAGGTCAAAATCTTGTTTTAATCGTTTGTCCAGTGTGGTATTATAGAGTACTATAGTCATCTCCTGAGAATTCATTTTTAATCATTTGAATACGACTTTTCTTCTTCGAGAAACATTAATAAATTAAAATTTTTAATTATATATGAATAAGATTTTTCTTTCTTGGAGATAAAATGACTGAAAATTTGGAATTGTGATTTACCGCAGAAGATATCTCAAAATTTTTAGACTAAAGGATATCTTAAAATTCTGATGTACAGCCAGTGCCAAAATTGAGATCATATTCGGGTTAAAGCACATGTCACATGGGAATATTATAGTCCATAACCCATCGCACAAACCACAATTTTAATTTGTGCGCTTGTATAATAATTATTATTCGGATGCTTTATAAGTTTACATCATAAAATATCAATTGAAAATCAAAATATAATAATTACTCTTAAAAAATACTTCATAAAAACTTTCACATCCCTCCGCATTATCATTACCCTGACGTGCAAAAAGCCCAAATGACCAAATAAATAATTATCACGGTACAAGCAAGACACTTCGCGTTCCGTAATGGCCATTTAATTATTGTTTTTCGACGTATTAATTCACGAAACAGCACGCGAAAGAGATCCCACAGCTGATTTATCGCCGGGCTGCGTTTTAAAACGCATTTTCTCAGGACCATCTTTAATTAAAAGCCGCGCGTGCGCGCGCAAGTGCGAAATTAAGTTGCCCCGCGGCGCGTCTGTCCCGGACACTTTTATCCCGAAATCTTAAATCTCGGCGCGATCGCCGTTACGCCGAGACAATTTGTTGCGGAATTAACCGGGCCTCGGGAATTTCGCGCGCTACGCTGCGGCAAAGACGAATTTTCAAATTAGTCGCAGTTGCGCGCAGTCGGTGATATTTTACGAGCGTGCCAGGTTCCATGCGGAAGATTTAACGTCCGATTTTTTGCCTTTTCGGGAGGTTGTGTAGTGTGCGCAGAAATATGTCGCGTGCCGCAGGCGATTTGCCGGTAATAAATTTGGACGATCGATAAGGTGATATGAACAGCTGGGATGTAGGAGAATGAGATGTCTATTATTTAACAAGGTTGTCGTCCAAAGGTACTCACTTATTGAATCGTATCACACAATTAATTTTGAGGTTCTGAAAGCGACAAAACACAAAACAACATAATTACACAAGCTATTTTATAATTAAAACATTTCATTTTTTACAAATAATCGTAAGTTAATTTGCATACATTGCATTTATAAGAAAATGGGTATTCGCGATGAAATTAACTAATTAATCATCTTTAGCCTTGGACGCTTATTCAGCCAAAAGTGCGCGGGCAGATGTAGCCAATACTGTACTCCGGGCTTGATC